>JABFFJ010000047.1:0-19836 GCA_013623715.1 Fusarium verrucosum
AAATTGGGGGGGCCCTTTAAAGGGAAACAAAGGGGAGTCGGTAGGGGGGAAATTGTTGGCGAAAAAGACGTCAACAATTGGACCTGCAGCAGCGGCGTGCACGCGATAGTGTCTTGCAGCAGCAGCAGCGCGCACAAGGACAGGGTTGTTACTCCGGACTGCAACTGCGACTGCAACTGTACGGTCGGTAGAATCAAAAAAGAGCCGAGGCTTCTTTGTCTGTTGAGACGGTATGATCGATCCTAACAGAGGCGGGCGGCGCGGCACGTGGGCTAGGCTGGGAAGCTCCTCGAGGCAATGTGATGGGACAGCAAACGTGACAGTCCTTTCTTATCGACAACGGCAGATGAGTTTCAAGCCAAGCGATATGTGGCGGACCTGATTTGCGAAGACAACCGGGAGGCTGAGACAGAGCTAGACAGCCAAGAAGAGCGGTGTAGCGGCAGCTAGGTAGTTAAATAAAAATGAAATATTGTTGAAGAACAATTATCGTCAAAAAAGAAGTGGTCTTTTGATTTTTTTTGTTGAAGAAGAAGGGATGAAAAAAGGTTTAAAGGGGCAAGTTTTGGCTGCTCCAGACTCAGGCTCGAAATTGGCATTGAACTCCAACTCACACTGGTGTCGTCGTACCAGACCAGTCCAGCCCCTGGATCGCAAAGCCCCCAAAACCCTTGTTAACTCCAGCGATCCGATCCACTAGAGGTATCCGCTTACAAGGGAAACACGCGTCTAAAATTGGGCAATTAGCGACATTTCCATTTGGAGTCTCCAATCATGAATCTGACAGCTAACGAAACAGGCCAGCTTTGATGACCCCTTTCTTGTAATACTCGAACAGGTCCTTTGTTTGTTTCTGTTTCTGTTAATGTTACGTGATCTATGACTTCAGCCCTATCGTCATTCTGCCAGCCCTGCGAGCTCACGAGACGAGGGAAAACTCGCATAACCAACTCATCATGAGATCCTTTATTACGGCATTTACTTGATCCGTCCTAGCCGTTGGTGCTGACGGAGAAGCCAAACTTATGGATCAATCAATGCTGCATAAAGTCCTAGATAGAATGATTTTCACATGCCCTTCTAGGCTCGTGAGCGCGTGAGCGCCGCCAGCAGAATACGAGCCATTCATTTAAGGCGATTGGCTGGAACCGGTGTGGGTTGGAGAGCAACACTGCACATCGCGGCAATTTGGTTGATCCGACTACCCGAGGAGACCGAAAGCCCGGAATGTGGAGTGAAGATCAACTCGTTGACCGTCATCTTCGATACTTCTCTTGAACCACAACACTTCAACTGCTCAAAGCTTGCTCCCCGTACCGAGACCTCACATTAGCCTCAAGATCAACATGGCTCGTTCGTCAGTGGTTCAACTGCTTCATGGCAGTCAATGACATGTATTTTGTCCTCTTCTACCACCTATCCCATCCTCTTCCTCTCTCGACATTACCCATATTAATACTGTAGAAGGGCAGCCCCTGAAGTCGAAATCATGGAAAACAGCAATACCCACCAGAAAAAGACAACCAAACAAACACCTAGACGCCCAAGGCTTCAAAGGAACGGATGAGCAATCAAAACAAGAGCAGCAAACCAATGCAGCAAACCCAGGGGCAACCCAGTTCCCATCTTTTGGGGCTGAGCGAGCCATCAAGCGACTGGCTGCGCTTAGAGCATTGCGAACCCAGCAAACATGGTGCCCAGAACAATCGTCAGACCCCATGTTCGGCCAGCCTCAATGACGACAGCACCGTTGGTCTTTGAGGATGAGCTGTCATCGCTCTTATCGCCATCATCGGCTCCTGGGTTGCCGGTGTACACAACGTTGGGGTCATCAGTAGCACTAGCTGACTCCTTGGCGGCGGCCGTAGCTGTGGAGGTCGAGTTGTATTTCTTAGGGTTGGTGGCACCGCATGGGTGCTTCTCGCGACAGTCCGAGGCGCAAGAGGCACTACCCTTGCAATCCGTAACACACTGGTTACCCCATTCTTGGCAGACGTAGAAGGGCAGAGTCAGGGAGTATTCCGACACATTAGGTTGGTTCCCGTCACCGCAGATGCAGCCGTAGGTAAGAGTTTCCTAAGAGGAACAGGTCAACCCATGTCGGCGTCAAGTAGTGGACAACGAAACTTACAGGATCACATTCGTTAACCTTGGTGCTTTCGTTACTCGTTTGGTCGCAAATCATGGGGCAGGTTTCAATCTCGTTCTGACACCACACACCTATCGTCGTGTTAGTGCCTGCATCTTGGTATAGTCGCTGAATATTACTCACGACGCTGAGACATGGGCACACTATCGGGCTTGACATAGTAGTCGGCATTGACCACAGTGACGGCCGAGGCAGCAATCGCCAGGACGACAGTTCGGAAAGAAGGCATTATGGTGACGTATTTGTGTCTTGTAATGAAAATCGATCGTGTTGTATATACTGGGTGGGTAGGTAGGTATGTATGTGTATGCGAGTCCAAAAGTTCGTTAACGGTGAAGATTGACAAACGGTATGGGTTTGCTTTGGCCGGGAGTCAGCGGTTTTAATTCATTTTCAAGTTGAGACTCTTTCTTGCCAACAATGAGGAGATTGCGTGTGTTCTTGGGGAAGGAGAGGTATGGACGAGGCCATCACCAAGACAACCGGGGGAGGAGGCATGGTCTCGACGATGTTTGACTTACAGATCAAGGTAGGAGTTGTTCAAGACGATAACTTCAAAAAAGGAAGAACAAAAAAAGCAATCAAAGGTTAGTATGTAAGGCGAGCGAGTTAACGACTGTTGAGAATCAAGATCGAGTCTGATATAGCGAGCGAGTGCATCAAAAGCAGATAATAAGAGACAAGGAGAAGGAAAAAAAGTTGGAGGAGGCCTGAGACATTTCAATGATGGCCCCGGCTATTCGGGATATGGGTGCTCTGTCTACCGTCAGACCCCAGATACCTGACTACCTGAGCTACAACGATAAAAGAAATGATGCGTAGCCAAGCTAAGGCGAGACCCGAGGCTTGTCGATATAACGACATAGATGGTGGACAAAGTAGCACCAGTCAAGTAGCACCAATGTTCTCTTAGTGAGCAGGGGACTCATAGAGCCGAGCAGCAATATTGGGCTTAGCTCTCACTTATCCCAGCAGCCATGGGACCTTATTTGCTCCATATCGTCCACCACTCGGCGCATTCTGTGCTCGAGGCTAGGCCCGATAGACTCAACTAGTGAGGTCCGCCGCTGAAGCTTTGGCTTTTTAGGGTGTTCTGGGGAGACTTTGGCTTCTATTCCATGACCGCAATCTCCAACGCCCTTGGTTTCGAGAGCTGTGAATAAAAGGAGTCAACGTCTATTATCGATATTATTATGGATATTGTTACAAGAGCCCGGTCTGATCTTCAAAAGATCCCCAATGGAGATCATCAATGGTATCCAGTTAACCGACAGGCTCTGTCAAATGGACCATTCTCGCCATACGAGTGGAGGTTTTGTCTGTCTACACTCCTACACTCCTACCCAGAGCTTGGCTTGCTCGGTGGCGCAAAAGAACGGTCGGCTATAACAAACTCCACATAGTCATGAAGCAATATGAGCCCACGGCTGCGCATTTGTTATGAGAGTTTTCTCATTAGGCATCACCGAGTGCATCTCGGACCACGCGAACAACGCGCTCCAGTTGGTGGTTGAGGTTGCTCACAACATGTACGAGTCCCCCCCATGATCAGGTCGGAGGATTCCTTACGAAGAATTGGCCACTCGGATGCGAGAATGGTGGCCAACTGTTCCCAGAAAGGGCAACTCTGTTTGGTGCTAAGCATCTGGACCGACCAAGACCCTTCGTATTTCTTGCGTGCAGGCGGGGCATGTCACTGAACCCTTTGACAACCCCGCGCGATGCGAATGCACGCCGACGAGAACATGATGCTATGGATTTCGCGCCAATCGTTGGTGTTGATGATATCTTTGGTGTGTTTCTGTCAGAAAGCTGACGCGGCCGGAGGAACGCTTGGCTTGCATATCAAAGACGTGCCCCAGAAGAAGTCATCAAGACTGTGCATCTTTTGTGAGATATCACACGTCAGAGTCAAAGAATTATGACTCGATCTTACTATCCTAATATCATGAAGAGACAATTATGTGGGCTAAGAGAATCGAAAGCGGAGTGTCCTCGATATGACTAGCTGGGTAGCTAACCGAAGACCATCACCGCTCATCTCGTATGTACAAGATAGTAGGGTCACGTCAGTTCGTATCGAATCGTGTTCGTTCGTTGCATGCTGACATCAATTGACTTGAAGACAGTTGCATGATCTGTGTTCTGATGGCTTGAGAGTAAAAAAGAAGAACTCTATTGGAGAATGATCAGCCACGACTTCAAGAAAGCCTCGAGATTACACAAGGTGGAGTGGAAAGCGGAAAGTTTCCCCTTGTTCACGATGACTGATCTCTCTTGTTGGAAGGTATATCTACAAGAATATCTATCATAGCGCATGGAACCCAAGTCTATCAATGTCCTTGCTTTTCAAAACTGGATAATCTAACCACAGTCTACGTGCTCGCCAGCCTCCTCCATTTTCGTCCCGTCTTTTGGATTGAGTTACAGTTTAGCCTCTAGCACCTGACAGGGTCTCATGATGCTACGAGAGTTCAGAGGCTTGAGGACAAGCCGATCGAAAATCATATGCTTTTCAAATGGAATCGTAGGGGAATGCGATGTCAAGTCACTACGTAGTATCAATCTGGGCTCCGCTGAACCCCGAAAGCTTAGACATCCGGCATCCGAATTCTTCGGCCGGGCACGGAACGGACGTGGCTTTCTAGCTCCGTGATTCACTCTGGAATGCCGGCCGTTAATACGGCGGCGCTGTTTGTGTCCTGGTAGGTTTTGTTTTGTTCCATACTTGTTACCTATGCCCAAGTAAACCAATACTTGGTTGACCAAGGATTTAAACATATAGTATCACAATCATCAGAAGTGGGTTTGCTGAAATCTTAACTTGGACGTTAAATGATGGATCATATTTCTAAACTGCGAAAGATTCGTATATATACTCAAAGAAGCCATATCTGGAGTATCTGGAATTGCCTGAGAAAACTGGAGGTGATAAGGTTTACCGGTCCCGACTCCCATGGACCGGGGCGCCCGCCCCTCCATCAATCGGGCACCTAGAAAAAATCAAGCTGCAAAGCCGGAACGGCGCCGTAAGGCTCTGCGACTCGCTACCAACGGCATCCTTTGAATTGGAATAGATCATCGTCACTGCACATGATACTATACCGTGTTCCTGGTTAGACCTCACCTCTCCTCGCGCATTGTCATCGCCACTTTCACGTCCTAACGGTTTGTACATGATCGATTGTTCATATCCCGCTCCGCAAGCCCAATCCTTGCGCTTTGTCAACTAAAAACCAGGGCTGCAAGCCTGCAATCCATGGGCTGTTATCCTGACTCGTCAATACGACTCCAACTGTTCATCAACATAAACATCATCACTGGACTGGATTTATTGAATCATCGTTACAACCTTTTGCGACACAACTACAACCATTGAATCACCCAAAAGTTAATACAATACATACCATCGACGCCCGCGCATCAAAAATTTCTCGATCAGCAACTTCAATCTTCAAACTGCAGCTTTGGGCTATCGCATGGTTGAATGGCGACTGCGATAGATCAAGCGCCTAGCAATGGCAATTTCGGCACCGGCGCATCGCCTCCGGACGATTCTGAGACACAAACCGCACCTACCGAAGTATTCGAGACACCACGCACATCCTTCGATAACGATGACCAGCGCGAAACTCTCTCTCCCAGTTCGATAACTTCGCCGCCGTACTGGCTCAACACACGCGGCGCTCATCAGCGAACCATATCAAATATGTCGACCGAATCTGTTCTTCCCGCCGGCGCCATCACACTTCGCGATAACGAAGCGAGCGACTTCGACGACCGCAATAATGCTTGCTGGGCCAAGAGTGTCGAGGTCGTGAGCTATACCGTCGTCAACGGCAGTGCGACGAATATCGGGGCTTTTGTGGTATGGAATATCCGTGTCGAGACTCTCAATGTGAGTGATTGGGTGGTTCGGTAGTGGCGTGCTGGCTTGAGGTTGGCTGGAAACTGACCACGATGATAGGGGAGCTATATGAATATTCGCAAACGTTATTCCGAGTTTGACGAGTTTCGATACCGGTTGGTTCAGACTTTCCCCGGATTTGAGGCAGCTGTCCCGATGTTGCCGCCCAAGAGTGTCATCTCAAAGTTTCGACCCCGGTTCCTTGAGAAAAGACGGGCAGGTCTACAATACTTTCTAAAGTGCGTATATTGACGCTCCCAGTTTAGTATTGTGCTGACCTTTTTAGTTGCATCTTGTTAAATCCAGAGTTTTCTGGCTCACCAGTGCTCAAAGAGTTCCTCTTTGCATAGCGTTGCTACCGGTCTTAGCATCTTCTCTTCTTTGGATATGTTTGTTTACCTTTGGGTCTCAACACGGGAGGCCTCTTTGTACAAAGGATATATGGCTTGGCTCGGTCTCACGCACATATGCAGCAGCCATCGATCCATATTAATGATAATGAGTTGGATGATCTACCAGTTGTGGCTCTACAGGTGTCTTGCATGCTTGTTCTGTCCTGGCATCGCTTTGATTCGAAAGCCAAGATAGGACCAAGGTTTGGCAATGTCGCACGAAACAGTCAAGAGTATTTCAATGCCAGACCTGTGCTCTGCCAAGGCGGTAACGGCTCCGCCCATGGAGGGCACGTCAGCACTCGGCGTTTAAGCTTTCGTATCTGGAAGGGCTGAGTACTTATGTTGCAGTATACACAAGCGCAAGGGCGCAGCAGGATCGCTAATCACAGGCGCGCGACACTAGCCGTTAAGGCTGCAAGATGCCTGGTTTTGAATGAAGCTTAACATACCTAACCATGTGGATATGGTTATGGCTTCGAGGGCACCTCGTTACGCATCAGCCAATGAGTGAGTGTCGCATGGATTTACGTACCGCTATTCTGACGCTTGCCAGCCACGAGTCTATCGGTATGTAACGGCGTTTACCAAGCACCGCAAGTCTCAGTGAAGCAATCTCTTGAGATTTTACGGTGATGCCAATGGTCGTTGCAGGATTGCCAAGTGCCGTTCTTCCGTGACAAGAATGACAAGAACTTGCTGGCCTCTGGGCGACGGCTTGTCTACACCGGTACCTACATTAGCAGAGACACGTACTCTTTCTTATAAGAAGCACAATGTCCAGACTTTGGAAAAGAGATGTAGTTGTCATGACTTCAGCTTTCTACTTAGTTTCCCTCTTTCTTGTTTCTCGATGTGATTAACGACCCTTTCCAAGGATTTTCTCGCCATCATCACCAACTTTTGCTCCCACCCCCACACTCTCAACCATGACGCAACTCGACATTCTAGAACACGGTTGTTTGATGTTACCGGTTTTAGTGCCGACCCCGAAGGATATGGACCTGGACGGGACCCCGCGACAATCGCCGTTAGGCCTAACAGCACCACTAGCAACCCGTATTGACTCCAAATTCTCGGTCGTCAGCACTGCGTCATCTCCCACTGCTACTGGCTTTCCCTTTACCACTAAGACAAAAGAATACATGGAATCTCTGCGACCGCCTTCACCAAAGCAATTTGAAAGAATTGCTTTTGTGCAGCAACAGCGCGAAGAAGAAACAAAGCGCAGAGATCGTGAACGCAGGCGCTGGTCGCGAGAAGCCCAGCGTCAGCACAATAGAGCCGCCAGTATGTCAACAGATAGTCAGGACGACCAGGCCCAGGCGCAAGCTGCGCGCACTATACAGAAAACATTTCGAGGGTATCGCGCGAGGAGGGAGATGCAAGGGTCTGGGTTGGATGCAAGTACACGATGGGTCACTGCTATACGAGAAGCTCAATTTCGACAAGCGACACTACCACGACCCAAAACTGAAGCTGATGAGGATGCTTTTGATAAGTCAAACCCGGAGGGTGTTGCCAGACATAGGTCGGCCAGTGCTCGAGAGAAGTGGAAGAAAGCCAGTGCCGTTGCGCGACGAGCCGGTCATGATGACCTCTTATCTGAGTCGGAATCATTAGAATCCTCCTCAGATGAAGATGCGTCGCCTGAAGAACGGGCTGCTGCACGAGCGAGACGTGAGAAGGCCAATGCTGCGCGGAAACATGAGGCACGTATGATGGGCATCCGATACTTTCTAGAGATGGTCGACCAGAAACACCGCTACGGAAGTAACCTCTGCCGATACCATGAAGTATGGAAGCAAACAGATACGACTGAGAACTACTTTTACTGGCTCGACTACGGCGAAGGTCGCAATGTTGAAGTTGAAGGATGTCCACGCGATCGACTTGAGCGGGAACAAGTTCGATACTTGTCTCGCGAGGAGCGCCAATACTATCTTGTCGAGGTTGATAGTGAAGGGAGATTATGTTGGGCAAAGAACGGCCAGCGTATCGACACCACGGAACAGTTCAAGGACAGCATACATGGTGTGGTACCTGTTGACGATTCCACACCCGCCTTCAACGCGGCAGCTAAGCCCGAGGATGCACAATCCCGTGAGTCCGTCAGCAGCTCTAGTTCCGATTCTTCGCTGGAGTCGCAACGGGAGAGAGACCGGGCAGCCAAGTATGCAACCCCTGATTTCGATAACAGTCAAGGTGTGCACAAGGTGTCGCAGATTTCAACATCAACTGTCTTCAACAAGTTAATGCGCAAATCTGTCAGGAAGAACACATGGATCTTTGTTGCAGACACGAGCTTTCGAATGTACGTGGGCATCAAGGACTCTGGAGCTTTTCAACACTCGTCCTTCCTGCAGGGCAGTCGAATATCGGCAGCTGGCCTCATCAAGATCAAGAACGGCCGACTATCATCTCTCTCTCCACTAAGCGGACACTACCGTCCACCTGCCGCAAATTTCCGTGCATTTGTTGCGAGCTTGCGGCAGTCGGAAGTTGACATGAGTCACGTCTCCATCTCCAAGTCATATGTGGTGCTGATCGGTCTGGAGACATACATCAGGACGAAGCGCAAGGGCAAGGACTTTGCTCAGCGTGTGGGACATAGGAAAGACAAGATTATAGCTCCTGAGGAGGCAGCGCGCAGGGAAGAAGAAGCGAGAGATAAGAGTGAGAGTGCGGCGAAAGAGAGGGAGGTGCTCAGACGAGAGGAGGCAGAGAAGCAGGAGGGTCGGCCTGTGAAGAAGGTACTCAAGAAGCTGGGTATAAAGCCGACAAAGGAGGAGAAGCAAGCTGCCAAGAGAGAAAAGAAGGAAGACAACGAGAAGATGTAGGCATAAGGAGGTGGGCATTGGGTGGGTGGCAAGGTGTTTTGGTTTTCTGATATTATACCCAACATATAGAGTAGCACTCGAGTTATGATTCACGACATGAAGTATAAATATATTGCATTTCATGACCCTTTTTTATTCGGCTTCGTATTCTCATTGCCAAGCTACGTGATTTTCATGCATATCTGGGTGAATCAAGTACATACCTACTTCTTTTATAAAACATCTGCGTAGCATACCTGTACGGAGGCAGGGCTAAAAGGCCATTGCCTACTACCAGCTTACTGAAGACGAGAGCTGCAGTCAAGGAACCTACCTACATGTATACCTCTTTTCTCAAGACATAAGAAGTACTTTATCGAAATATCCTCAAGTTGGTATCTTCATAGGTAGTAGGTAATTGAGGTTTATTTTATCCTAAAGTACTGCACGTAAAGAATTAGGTAGATTAACCTATGGCATAAATTCTCTTAGTAGGGTCTTTTTGGCCCTGCCTCTGTAAGTCTAACTTGTCATAATAATTAATCCTATCCGTTCAGAAAACATATTTCATGCGAGGTTAATGGCAGATAATATTAACAAGAACTGGTATAAACCATATCCTCACCTACGATCAGTCTTGTTATTTAAGTTGTCAAAATGATAAATCATATTCTCTGTTTCTATTTGATACCTCACTCTTTACGCAAAACCACAACCAATCCGCGCATAACTTTCTTCAGAAGTTATTTGTGTGGTTAAAATCATAGAGGAGAGAAGTGAGAGATTCTGGTTAGAATTAAAATAAGTGAGGTCAAGCCGTGAAATATTCCATCTCTTTTAAACCCTTGAAACACTCACGAAGGACATCAAGATATAGTAAAATCGATTCTTGAGTTTTGCTTTATTGTAAATATCTCTTATTAGTGAGCAATTTCCCAGCAATAAATAGTCAACACTATCGCAGTTGGCGAAATGAAATGGTCTGTGATTGATGATTAATTGAGGTTGGACGTCAAATAGACGGGCGCTGGTTTTATGAGGTGCGCATGACCACTTTGTTTATCGCAGGCAGCTTCAGCGTGCATATGCCCTGTAAATCCGCATTTGTCAGTGGCTTCAGCGGTACCCCTCCCCTGAAAGTGAGAGCACTGGCGTTCAAAACCTTCCATCCATTGCAGTGCAGGCGCGAGACGGAGCCAAGCTTCCACTGACTGCCTGCTTGATCGGACGTGCTCGCACCAAGCCGGAGAGGCAAACCCATCGAAAAAAACATCAACATCGAGCGGCGCCATCGTCAACCTGAGCTGGCGGATTCAGAGAAACACATCCTTGAAACCATGCCAGGCATTTTGACGTCTCCCAATGGCTTCCGTCACCCGTTCATCGCGGCGCGCTGAAGCTCCGCACCAGCATCACTCGCATCACCACCTGACGTCCCCAGCAGGCGTCTTCGCCCATGCCCAGGGCGGAGGTGGGCGCAACAAGAGGGCACTCGACACCCACGATCGCGATTTCGATGCGATCAAGTCAAAGAGAACGCGATTCACGGTCGAGATTCTCGCAAAGGGCACTCACGGACTCCGTGACGCCGATATCGACAACAACAGAGCGCAGCCACCTACGCGCAAACCTACTACTGCTGCTGCTGCTGCTGCGACGCCCACTGCAGTGGCGAGTGCGACTCCAAAGCCCCCTCCCCCGACAACCGACAATGCGACGCCCAAGCCGAAGCAAGAGCAGACCCTTACAAAACACCAGAGCAAAGTCATCAATGGCATTAAACACGAGCTCGATCGGTTGCAGCCTCAACCGAGCGATACCAATACCAAGGAGCAGGGCCGCAAACTGCGCTCTCAGGAAGCCACAAGGTTCAAGAGTGAGCTTTCTGCCTATTTCCCTGAATACGATGAGGTGATTGGAAATGAACCCAAGGAGCAGCGTAAGTTCACAAAAATTCCCATCGCTCACCTGAGTGTTGCCTTTCCAATGCAATGTTTTCTGACTCTCGATAGAACTGTTCAATATCGATACGCCCATCGTAATTGTCGATTCTGATCCGCGACGCGCTGTTTCAGAAAACCAACGCGCGATCCCACAATCTCCCCACCCCGCATTTGGATACCCCGTACGAGGATATGGCGATGCCCTCTTCTACAATGTGTTCGATTGTCAACAAATCGATCTAGGATTCTTGGAATCGCAGTCCAAGAACAAGACTGTTGAAGATCCGTTACCTGATAAATTATTTCAACCAATACACCGTCGAGCTGAGCGATTGGAGAGGTCGATACGTAATACTGAGAAAGGCCGAGCCCAGCATGAAAAGGACCAGATCATTCGACTTCTTGAAGGCCTTCAGGGCCATGATTGGCTCAGAATCATGGGCGTGAGTGGCGTGACAGAAACGAAGAAAAAGACATTTGAGCCTGCTCGCAACCACTTCATCAAGGGCTGCCAGGCCATTCTCGACAAGTTTCGAGATTGGGTCTTGGAAGAGAAGAGACGAAAGATGGAGAAGGATAAAGCCCGCGCTGAGAAAGAGGAAGAAGAAAACCTCTCGAGCGAGGATGAAGATGAGGCTGGCGATGACACTGGCGATGATGATAGCAGCGACGAGGCTTCACCCGCGAAACAGCTTCAAGAGGAAGCCATGGCAAGATCCAAAAATGCAAAAGGTTCAAAGAATTGCAAAGCGACTCCTCAACCAGCTGCAGCCAAAGCTCCGCGGCCTACAAAAGCACCACCAGCTCCAAAGCCAGTAGAACCACCCAGAGAGTTCAAGTCGTTCTTCAGTAAGAGGTACGAGCGTGAGAGCGCTCTGCATCGGCACAGGCGTACAGGAAGGAAGGTGTTGGCATGGGGTCTACCCATTCCTGAGATACCCCAGGTTGATTTTGATTTGCCGGAGGAATACCGTGATGAAGATACCCTCAAGGTCCGGGCGAGGAAGAAGCGCCGAGACCGAAGACGCAGCAAGCAGTGAGTGGTATGTACCTGCTCTGCTGCTTGTAATATTACCGGAGGCGAAGAGGATTTGAAGGTCGATTACAATATGGATGGTTTGGCGTTTGGGGAAGGGTCTGAGACGTCCTGGCAAGGACAAAGGTATTCAGTTCTCGGAACGAGGTTGTGTCTATATCTCGATAGCTAGAAATGCCATGTTAGAAATTATATCCTTGAAAGCAAATGAGCTGTGAAGCCAACGATACGTGACGTCGGTATGTTTGTGTTGCTTGAGTTTTGTTTTCTGGGTTGAGAGGTTAGGCACATATGCGTCCTCATAATTAGTAACTAGAAATGTAGCTCTCTTTTGTTCCTAGCTAATATGAGTGAATATACTGCTTACCTGGGCTTCCTTTATCATAGTAATGTTTGTAGGTAACGATTGTTGGAGTTGTCCTTATTGTTCTATGGATCCATACCACTAAGTTAGATCAGACTAAGGTAGGTACGGACAGAAGAAAGTGTTTGTTTCCATTGTGCAAGGTACGTACTCAGCACCCGAGAGCCTCATCAGCTTTCATAGGTGGTCCGTGCACACCAGCTTCCTGCAACGCGCCGCGAGCTGTCTTTGCTCTTTTTCAAAGTTCACGACGAGAGGCAGTAGACGGTCATTTTACTAAGTTTGCGCGTGTTTGCGCTTTTTTTTTTCCAGCACTTGAAATTCACACAAACTTACTCTTCGCTACTTAATTCCACATCCTCCTTAATTCTGTGCCTCGATTACCTTATCGACACTCCAACCGAACATCCATCCCCGCAAGCCCCGTTCAGATTGCGCCGACTCTTTGACCCAAGCTCATGACTGCGCGACGAATCTGATACTGATTACGAATACATCTATCGATTCCGAAGGCTCTCTTCCCTTGCGTACCACACGAGATTTTTCCATCGATGCTACACTCGTGAACACGAGTTCGCAGGGCCCTCCGGCCTTCGATTCCTTCACCCTCCCTGCCCGACAGTCGAAATGGCTACACTTGCCATGCCACAGGAGCCCGTGCAAGGGAACCACTCTCTCCTCAATACAGATGACGGAGTGGCCTCTTCCCAAGATGAATCAGTATTGGAGTTTTTTGTCATTAAGCAAGAGGTTAACCTCGAGGTCAACTTTCGCGATAAGCGCATTGATGGAACGACCGATATTTTCATAGTGGTATTCAATGAGAGGATTGATGACATAGTCTTGGACGCCGCGGACTGCGAGATCGATACCGAAAATGTTTACATTGCCGAACTTAGAGAGTTCAATGGCGATCTCGTTGAGGGTCAGAGACGGAAGACGATTGCGACCTACAACGACCCATACGCCAAATTCACTCACCCAGCAAGCTGGAGTTTGAGAGCCGATCATCACGATATCCGTCGTAAACGAGCCCGGTCGATATTTCGAAGTCGCAAGAACGATGTCCCCGCCGAGAATAGAGAGTTCGAGGGGTGCACACCGGTCTATCGATCGCTGAAGGTGAACCTGCGCGGGAAGGCTGAGCCGGATCGCCCGAGGCTCATCATCAGGAAGTCTATGATAGGTCTTGATCCGAACGAGAGAACCAACAAGCAGTACAGAATCACCATACCCTTTACTCACGCGAACCCACGAGACGGAGTTCAGTTCGTTGGAGTTGACCCCCTCGACAATCGATTCACCCACATGTACACGCGAAGCTCGATACACCCTGGAACTGCGTCATGCATATTCCCATGTGTAGATGACCATGGATCACGTTGCGATTGGAAGATATCGATAAAATATCCTCGTACCTTGGGTGACGCCTTGCAGCAGGCGCTTGCCACACAGCAGAATGGCAGCAACCCGGATAAGATGCAGGTTGACGGCCAAGAGCGAATTCTCGACCTTGCCGAAGAAGACAAGCTTCGTGAGATGTCGGTCGTCTGCTCAGGGTTCCTGATGGAAGAGAGAGTGGATCCCGAGGATGATCACAAAAAGATTATGACCTTCGAGCCAGAAAAGAAAGTGTCAGTGCAGAAGCTTGGTTTTGCTGTTGGACCCTTTGAGCATATCGATCTTTCTTCCGAGTGTCGAACAGAAGAAGACGAAGTCAAACTTGGAATGAATGCGCTCAAGGTCCACGCCTATTGCCTACCACATCGTGCCGACTGGGTTCGCAATACAGCAGCTGCCATCACTATGGCTGCTGATTTCTTCACCTTCACATTTGCCCGGTATCCATTTGGCAACTTCAAGCTCTGCTTCCTTGACGACATGATCCAAGACACTGTGTCTCTTTACTCCATGGCCTTCATCAGCAACCGATTACTATTTCCAGACGACATTATCGATACCGAAATCGACGTCACCAGAAAGATCGTTCAAACACTGGCTTACCAGTGGATTGGCATCAACATGATCCCCAACACAAGACATGACCTATGGCTCATCGTTGGCATCGCTCATTTCATGACGGATCTCTTCATGAAGAAGCTTTGCGGAAACAATGAGTACAGATTCCGGATGAAATCATTATCCGACAAGCTCGTCAAGATGGACGTCGACCGTCCTTCTCTTTACGATCTCGGTCCTTATCTACATCTGGGAGAGTTTGAGATGGACTTTATGTCCCTCAAAGCTCCTGTGATTTTCTTCATCCTTGATAAACGACTCATCAAGGCTTCGGGAGGACACGGCCTAACACGTATTCTCTCCAAGATGTTGACAAAGGTTCAGATTGAGGCTTCTGACAAGGCCACTATTCTGGAAACCGAGAAGTTCAGAACAACCTGTGAGAAGGGCGCTAAGTACCGGCTCGAGAGTTTCTGGAACCAGTGGGTCTATGGCTCAGGATGTCCACGCTTTGATGTCAAGGCAAAGTTCAATAAGAAGAGGCTCTGTGTTGAGCTGACGCTGAACCAGATTCAGTTTCAGACGGTCAAGAAACCGCCTTTGGAGAAGGATGGTTTTCTACGCGTTGTCAAGGAGCGCCGCTCTGGTGTTAAGCTAGGCGAGGTGCAGCCACTGTTTACTGGACCGATGACTGTTCGAATTCATGAAGCAGACGGTACCCCTTACGAGCACATTTTGGAGATCCGTGAAGATGCCACGAGGTCAACCAAATTTGAAATCCCATATAACACGAAGTACAAACGACTAAAGAGGACTCGCCGCATGAAAGAGAAGCAGAATGTTGGTGCCAGCATGGATGCAGAGAACCTGGATGACACTCTGCTCTACTGCTTGGGCGATGTCCTCCAAACACCGGAGGAACAAGCCCAGTGGGAGTTGATCGATTGGGATCCCGAAACTGAACGAAAGATGGACCAGGAGTCCTACGAATGGATACGTGTGGATGCCGACTTCGAGTGGTCTTGTGATATGAAGAGGACCCTCGAGCCGTACATGTACGTGTCACAGTTGCAGCAAGATAGAGATGTTGTTGCTCAGCAGGATGCTATGTTGTATCTGACCCATGGTCCTCTTCACCCAATCGCATCGGGATTCCTCACGAGGACGCTTGTGGACCGCCGCTATTTCCATGGCATTCGAACCATGGCTGCAGAAGCTCTGCCACGGCAGGCCAACATCAAGGACCTGTCAATGCTTGGTCTTCGGCAACTAATGAAGGCCTTTAGCGAAATGTTCTGCCACAAGGGTACCAACCAGCCAAAGCCCAATGACTTTTCGGACAAGAGGCAATACAACGTTCAGTGTGCCATCATCAAGGCTATCGCTCAGGTGAGAGATGCACACACCTACAAGTGTCCGCTGGAGGCTCGCCAATTTATACTGGACCAACTCCTTTACAACAACAACGAGGACAACCCCGTCTCTGACCATTTCTACATCGCCACTCTTGTGGAGGCGCTTGCTACTTCTCTAATCCCTTCCGAACAAGACGATTGGTTTGTTCTGCAAAATAAGTTTCCCAGTGAGGATGAGAAACAGTTCCTCGAAAAGGCCATTGAGCAGATCGAGAGAGTTCTACGACGAGATGAATGGACAAACTCGTATCAGAATGTCTGGACCATTGCTGGATTGAGTGCCAAGCAACGGTTGATGAAAGCAGATGTGATTCCAAAGAAGTACAGCGACTTTGGTCAGTATCTCTTGGACGGAACTAGAGATCTCATTCGTATCAAGGCATTCGAGGCTCTGATTGACCTGGGAGCTATGTTGGACCCGACAGTGTTTTCATTCCTCACATACTCACTCATAACTGATCGGTCACCGTATGTTCGGAACAAACTCATCGAAGCAGCTGCCTCTGGACTTGCAGCCATTGCGTTTGGTGAGCATGCCAAGGTTGTTAAGAACAACCCTCCACCAGAAGATGAAGAAGGAGATTTCCTCCTTGTACAGGATAGTAACCAGGAGATTGAGGCACGAAAAGAAATGTTTGCGAGAAAGGAAAACCTGGATGCAGCGCTCAAGGCGCTACGAAAAGAAATGGAGGAAACTTATGGAGACGATGAACGACATTACAGCATTGCGATGCGCAAAGCGCTGGACCACCCAGGTCTTGGGCGAGCTGAGATGGAGAACATGTTGGATCTGGCGGCCATGATGTTTGAGGAGGCTGGCGATTGGGTTGTCACGGTTCCTTTGCCAAAGGCCTGGAAGGTGGAGAGAGAGCAACTCTCTAATCGCGTAAGTGCTGCATTATTCCAAGTAGGAGTGATTTGATGCTAACTTGACACAGTTGATGATGAAATTCAAGGCTCATTATAGGACGACGCCCAAGGTGCCTCTTGTCCAAGCACCACCACCTCTTCCACCCTCAGTTCCGGCCCCTCCCGTGGAGCAGAAGCGACCTGCACCATTGCAGAAAACACCATCTATCAAGCTCAACACCCACAAGGCGGCTACTGCTCATCGCGCGACCGTGCTTCCTCCTCAGCGCCCCAATGCCAGCGCCTCTCCATCAGTCCAGAGTCCAAGGCCTACTCAACTCAAACAAGAAAGAGACACTATTGTTGCATCACCGGTTCTGTCCCGGCAACCAAGTGTTTCGTCTTCATCAGGCTCGAAACCTTCGAGGCCCCCTGAACCTTCCTCTGCTTCTAGCATCAAACGACCTCGGCCAGATAAAGACGAGCATCACACCCCAGCACCAAAACGTCCCAAGGTTGAGAAGCCCTTTGGTGCTGACTCGGGTGTCTCTAAGAAGAAGAAGGGTCTGCTCGTCAAACTCAGGGTTGCCCCAAATCGCTTGGCTATTGTAATGAAGAGAGAAAAGAAAACTAATGGTCGAACATCTCTACCTTCAGGCGTGCCTAGAGATGGCCCGCCCCCTGCATCGAGTTCGAGATCAGATTCTATCACGGCCAAACCCGCCAGAAAACCTCTTCCTGGTGACGCAGTGCGAAGACCTTTACCTGGAGGCCCTGCGTCATCACCGCAGCCTGCACCAGAGAGGAAGATTTCGCTAAGTACACCGAAACCAAAGTCTGCAAGTCCTGCGACGAATACACCCTCTTCTGGAGCACCTCCAACCCATCGGCCCAAGATCAAGATCATTCGAAAGCCGCAACCACCCCAACCACCGCCACCATCGGCTCCTTAGAAGAAAGCCGCAAGTCCTGCGAGCAATATGCCCTCTTCTGAAGCATCTCCAGCCCCTCGGCCTAAGATCAAGATCATTCGAAAGCCGCAACCACCGCCACCATCGGCTCCTTAGAAGAAAGCCGCAAGTCCTGCGAACAATACGCCCTCTTCTGAAGTATCCCCAACCCCTCGGCCTAAGATCAAGATCAAGGTTGTTCGAAGCGGCAACCGTGCTTCTTGACGAAAAGCAAAGGGGCCTTGAGCTTTGCTAAAGTATACCGCTTTGGCACTCCAACAACAAAAAACCCGAGTTAAGTCAGACCAACGAAAGATGCCACCACATCTTGATACAATGCTGCAGGATTCACCGCCCAGGGGCTGTTGAACATACGGACAAACGCCAGTTGTCGACTAGGGGACAAAATGTAACATTGATTATTATGCGAGCAGGGAATGAGGAAAAGAATTTTGCACTTTGACGTTCGGTGGGAGGAAGTGAATGAACGTGTTTTTTTTGGTGGTTTCAAAGTTTGGTTAAGACGAGAGGGAGAGGACACTTGAGATTTGCATTTTCCGGCGTTGGGAGTGTAATACAGCGTCTAAAATTCGTCAGCGGATTAGAGAGGCACGCAACGAGACGTAATGAGTGTATCGGTAGCTTTAGGGTTGTATTCATCAAGATATCCGTTTCAATACCCAACATAGCTGTGACTGTGATCTTGGCGAAGGATACCGACAGAGACCTAAACAATGATAAAGACGAAGCTCGCGTATTCAATCTCGAATTGGGTATTATGTAGTCCGTAAAAACATGCATTTTCCATACCCAAGCAATGCTGCTCCAATACGCCATGACTCTCCTATTGAGACTACCATAAAACAGATAAAACAGCTTGAACTTTCCCCTGTATCTACGTCAAGACGTCGAGCTGAGCCACTGGAGGAGATCCTATTCCTCAAAGTCGTTTCTACCCTCTGTTGACTGGGCCTCAAGGAAAGCCTGTCTTAACTTGAGCCTTGGATAGCCATGTTTATTAACAAGTCGGTTATGGGCCTTCTGAGCGCGGTCCTGTTGAAGCTCCTCACTATCGTTGGTTGGGGTGCTAGAAAAATCCACGCTTGACGAAAACTCCAAGTCTGCATCATCGCGTTCTGTCCAGATGCCTTCGTGGCGGGACGGCACCTCGCGGCCTTCGCTGAGATGGTCCATGACGAGGAGGGCCATCTTTCCTGGGGTGAGTGTTGTATGTGTGAGGCCCTTCACGACAATATCGCGCCGGTAGCCCATTGATTGGTAGTGTGAAATCCATTTTTGGATCTCACGAGAATTCGACTTGTCAGACTGGCTGTTCTGTGGGGCTTTGTTTCGCGAAGAATTGAAAGAGGTGGGAAGAGAGCGTCGGACTGCAGATTGAGAGGTAGGTTTTGGGTTCGGTTTCGTTGAGGAAACAGCTCGCCTCTGGGCAGTTCGATCTGTAAAGGTGCTGTCATGACGTCCTTTCGCTGACACGGTACGTGATTCCCGACTTCTGTCATGGGATGCTCTTTTCTGGCGAGATCTGTTTAGATGCAGTGGTATTGGGGTAGCATCCAAGACCTGGTGCGTTGGTAATGGGTCGTCATCGACAGATTGATGTCGAGCATCTTGCCTCGGAGTAGTCCCAAGATCTTGAAACTCGTCCTGTGGAGGGGGTAGAGTCGGAAGGTGTTGTGAGGCCTCGCTTTCGCCAACATTATCTAGCCACTGGGAGGTCCTATGAGCAGTAGGAGATGGCTCTCGGTGAGGGGGCAGCTTGGAAGCTAGCTCAGCACCTGGTGTTGACGGTATCTCCTCGCCTTTATGATGCCGTCTTCTCTTGCTTGTGTGACCGGAAGAAACTAATGGACGCTGAGCAGCACTTCGTTTTAATTTCGACATGGCGACAGGGGGCGAAGATCGCACATAACTTTGCGGTAGACCGCTGTCTTGGCTGTCCCCGAAGTCAATGTCTTGGTTGTGGTTATCATCGGGAGCTTCGCCTTGTGACTCGGGGGTTTCCCCTTCCCCCCCCTCCTCCTCCTCCTCCTCC
>JABFFJ010000048.1:0-143856 GCA_013623715.1 Fusarium verrucosum
GTTAAGACCTAGCTTATATAGCCTAATAGACCTAAGTGACCTAGGTATAAGGGGGAAATTATATATATGCCAATATACCTTTTATCTAGATCGAACTGGCCGGACATTTTATATAGATCAGGGCCTAAAGGACTTGATCGACCTGCTAAGCGAGATGGTAGCAACTGGTTGACTGATCCCTGGCTAGGCATTGTATTGCTATGTAGAAACCTGCTGCAGCGGATAAAGATTCAGGTTTGGTTGGTTAAAGAAAGCTGTTTACGTGTATAATAAACTAGCATTATCTACTCACCTATGCACACCATACACCATATACAATCGTAAGAACGAGAGTGAAGCTCTCAAGACTCGTATCAACGTGGATTGGTGTAATTACTCGCGTGTTACGGGGTAGGTAATCTTGAATTAGCCAAGAACTGCCCATATCTGACAATGGCGTGGTTAATTAGACTTGAATCAGGGCAGCTCGGAAGTATCATCAAGGCAAGTCTCGAGATAATATAGGTAGTGATTGATCAGCAACCATCTTTATTATACCACCTATCGACCTACCTACGTATAACCATATCTACTAGGTAAACAACAGGCTTAACCTGGAACCATCTGCGTTCTTTCCTTGGAATCAGCCTCTTTCCCGCTTAAGTGCAGGCATCTGAATCGAGCTGCCGGGGCAACCGCCGGGCCCATCTGCCACCACACAGAGATGGCCCCTGCAAATCCCAAGCCAAAGAGGCCACAAGCGCCGACTATTTTAACTTAGCGCAGTCAATTAGTGCAGCCACTATGGAAATGCTATTCTCTAATTGGCTATCGTCCACCCCCTTCCCATGGTTCTCATGTCCAGGATAACGGCGAGGGAAGGAGCAACAGACCAGACCGTTGGCCATTCAATGGCTTTCTCTCGTTCGCTCCTGTCCGTTTTTCTCTTCCCACCTCAACTTAATCGTCGTTGTTTGTCCTCGCTCGAGGGAGGTTCACTCGGTCGCTTCTTTCTTGTTGTTTTCTGGTCCTACCTACACTCGCTGAAAAAGTGCAAGCACTGCAGTCCCCTGCAATTGCCAAAACCGAAAAACCCTGGTCGTCGCCCCATCACTCGCTCGCTCGCTCTGCTCTGCTCCACGCCATTGTCGCTCAACTCTCATCTATCCCAAACAACGGCGTCCTGTTTCTTTTGCTCTGACTGGATGAGAAGCATTTCTTATTGGCAATACGACTCGGCTCCATGATTCTCTCTCTCCACATTGAGCCTTGACAGAGTCGACACTCACTGCGTGTCCTGTGCTTCACCTTATTCGTCTCCTAAGAAACCTGTCCACTCCTACAGGGATACCCTCAAACCAAACCTAATCCTCGAGAGAGGTTGTTGTAACAACCACAACAGATCCTCCCGTAAGTCGCAGATCTTCTTTGCCTTGTTTCGTCTCGGCTCTTCCTCAATTGTCTCGTCTGCTTCACACCTACACACCTACACATCGACATTTGATGTTGGTGTAGCTTGGCGTTCAATTTTTCCAATTCCCCCCTTTCCCATTGTTGATCGACATCAACCTCACTCCTCGATACCGCCTCCCTCCCTCCCTCCCTCCTCTAAGTTGAGGTTCAAGCTCCCTGCGCTCAGCGCTCAGCCTAGATACGCTTTCAACGTCCGGCTTCGAGGTTTGTCTGCTTCTAACATTGCTCTCCTAGGACTATGTCGCTCCCCGAACGGCCGGGCGCAAGTCCGACCTATAACCAACGTAATGTCTATCGCAACTCGCCCTCGCGACGATCGAGACCTGTCGATATCGAGAGTGGTAGTTACCATGCCGTAGACAATATGGCCCAACATCAACGTGGGAGATCCGGTTCTTCTTTCGCAGAGTCCATCGGTGTTAATTCGAATACAGAGAGCATGCCTCTGTCGCCAACCTCCCCCGATGGTACTTCGCGTCGCGCTGGCCCAGAACAACCCATATCCCGAAAACGAAGTTTAATTCGCCCAGAGAGAAACAGAATCGACAGAGATCATCGAAACTACCATTACCACAAGCACTCTGCTCATATGAACGTCTTGCCATCATCGACAGGAAACGACCCTATCTACGAGGACTTTGAGGCGTCGACAGACCGGTCTAATTCGAACTATAATGACGGCGGCTCAGACGGCTCCCCTCGGCAAAGGCGAATTACTAGTGGAGAGCAAGAGAAGAGCTCTGCTGTTGCGTCTGCCGCTCCCACACCAGGCCGCACAAAATCAGGTAAGATTAAGAAAAGGTCGAAGCGTCATTCAAAGCCGCCAAAGCGTATGGAGGAGCAGCTTCGGCCTCCCACTTTTTGGAATGTCTACTGCGCAATTGTGACTTTCTGGGCCCCTGGCTTCATCATGAAGTGCTGTGGTATGCCAACGAGGGCGCAGCAGAGGGCTTGGCGCGAGAAGATGGGTCTTATCAGTATCATCCTCATTATCATGGCCATCGTTGGTTTCCTCACTTTTGGATTTACCGCAACCGTTTGTGGAGCCCCCTCCGAGCGATTGCGCGTCAATAAGGTTGATAGTGGAAACATGATCTTTCACGGTGTCGCTTACGATTTGTCGAAATCTCACCACCCTCCAGCACAGGGCATGCCTCTTCGTGGTGACGGACGAGGCCCCAACGTTCTTTACGATCTCCCTGAGAAGCACGGTGGTCAGGACGGTAGCTTTCTGTTCCAGAACGTCAATGGGAAATGCAAGGGCTTGATTACTCTGGCAAAAGACTCGGATGTCCCCACAAACGACGCTGGCGATCTGGCCTGGTACTTTCCTTGCACAACTTTCAACCAAGATGGCTCAAGCAAGGTCAACCTGAGCACACCATACTACTCTGGATATGGTTGCCATACGACACTCAACTCTCGAAACGCCTTCTATCTTGATTTGAGCGGTTCTGCGGATGTTTATTTCACCTGGGATGATATCAAGAACAGCTCGCGGAACCTCATCGTCTACTCTGGAAATGTTCTGGACCTCGATCTTCTCCACTGGTTCAACAAGAGTCAGGTCGCTATTCCCAAGCGGTTCGAGGATTTACGAGACAAGGATTCCGCAGTCAACAAGGCTATCCGCGGTCGAGATGTCACCCGCATGTTCCAGTCTTCTTCAGATAAGAAGTATGCGCAGTGTTTTGAAGAAATCATCAAGGTTGGATCTGTTGACACCGAGACGATTGGTTGCATTGCTTCCAAGATCGTTCTTTACTGTGCGCTCGTTCTCATTCTCTCAGTCGTCGGTGTCCGATTCATCCTGGCCATCATTTTCCAATGGTTCATTTGCCGCAAGTACGCGCCAACCAAGACTTCCCAGAGTTCCGACCGCAGGAAGCGCAACAAGCAAATTGAGGATTGGTCAGAAGACATTTACCGTGCTCCTGTGAGACTTCCTGGTGATGTCGGAAGCACTGTCTATGGATCGTCAGATCGAACTAGCAAGCGTGGATCCTTCCTTCCTACTACGTCTCGATTCTCGTCGGTCGGTGGCCCCGATGTTAGAGCGTCAACTGGACGACGCATGCCGACAACCATGGCCAGCCAAGGTGCCTCGAATCAACTTCTTCAACCCGGTTCCGTCTTCAAACAGGTCAACGACAGCCGCAACAGCTTCCTCCGGTCTGATCCCTACTCAAGCACGACGACTGATGGCCCCGGTCCCGCCGGCTTCATCCACGATGCTGTTGTTCCCCAGCCTCCTTCTGACTGGATGCCTTTTGGTTTCCCATTGGCTCATACGATGTGCCTGGTTACCGCGTACTCTGAGGGAGAAGAGGGAATTCGAACTACTTTAGACTCGATAGCGACCACTGATTACCCCAACAGCCACAAGGTCATTGTTGTTATCTGCGATGGTATCATCAAGGGCAAGGGTGAATCCATGTCGACACCAGACGTCTGCTTGGGCATGATGAAGGATCATTCTATCCACCCTGACATGGTTGAGCCTTTCTCCTATGTGGCTGTTGCTAGCGGTTCCAAGCGACACAACATGGCCAAGGTCTACTGCGGTTTCTACGACTACGGAAAGAACTCCCGCATCCCTGCTGACCGACAGCAGCGAGTGCCCATGATGGTTATTGTCAAGTGCGGAACTCCCGATGAAGCTACCAAATCCAAGCCTGGTAACCGTGGAAAGCGAGACAGTCAAATCATCCTCATGTCGTTCCTCCAGAAGGTCATGTTCGATGAGCGAATGACAGAACTCGAATACGAAATGTTCAATGGTCTCTGGAAGGTGACGGGTATTTCGCCAGACTACTATGAGATTATTCTCATGGTTGACGCCGATACCAAGGTATTCCCTGACAGTTTGACGCACATGATATCTGCCATGGTCAAGGATCCTGAAATCATGGGTCTTTGTGGTGAAACGAAGATTGCCAACAAGCGGGACAGCTGGGTCACGGCTATTCAAGTGTTTGAGTACTTTGTCTCTCACCACCTATCCAAGTCTTTTGAATCCGTCTTCGGTGGTGTTACTTGCTTGCCTGGTTGTTTCTGCATGTACCGCATTAAGGCACCCAAGGGTGGTCAAAACTACTGGGTTCCCATCCTGGCAAACCCCGATATTGTCGAACATTACTCTGAGAATGTGGTCGAAACCTTGCACGAGAAGAACTTGTACCTCCTTGGTGAGGATCGTTTCCTGACAACTCTTATGCTCCGAACATTCCCCAAGCGAAAGCAGGTCTTCATCCCTCAAGCAGTGTGCAAAACCACAGTGCCCGATGAGTTCATGGTGCTTCTTTCTCAGAGACGTCGCTGGATCAATTCGACCATCCACAACCTTATGGAGCTGGTTCTGGTCCGTGATCTTTGCGGTACCTTTTGCTTCTCGATGCAGTTCATTATTTTCATCGAACTCGTCGGTACTCTGGTTCTACCAGCTGCTATTGCATTCACCTTCTATGTTGGTAAGTAATTAAATCTTCTTAGCACTCGACGATTACTGACAAATCACAGTTATCACGTCGATTATCAATTCGCCACCTCAGATCATTCCTCTAGTTCTCCTGGCACTGATTCTCGGTCTACCTGGTCTTCTCGTCGTCATCACCGCACACTCATGGTCCTACATCGTATGGATGCTCATCTACTTGCTGGCGCTGCCAGTCTGGAACTTTATCCTACCGAGTTATGCTTTCTGGAAATTTGACGACTTCTCATGGGGCGAGACTCGAAAGACGGCTGGTGAAAAGACCAAGAAGGCAGGCCTCGAATACGAGGGTGAGTTTGACAGCAGCAAGATTACCATGAAGCGATGGGCCGAGTTTGAGCGTGATAAGCGTTCAAAGAGTGGCTACTGGGGCTCACGTGAGAATGTTGTTGGTGGTGGAGGAAGCTGGACCAGCCCTCCTGGTCACCAGTATAATGAGGAGTACTACTCTGATGTTTGATTTTGGGCGCATCAGATTACAGGACAAAACGTGTTGAGAGCGGGGTGTTTTTGATGACGATGGAACGCAAGCATATATATGTAATAAGGGGTTAACATTCTTGAGGTCAAGTATTTATGTTTTGATGCCCTGGGCCGGCATTGGCGGTCAATGGTCCTGCCTTTGTATAGAGTTAGTTGGATTCGAGATGGCGTTCTTCCAGCGACTTCCCGTGAACAGTATAATTTGAATGTTTGAAAAAGGAACCCGAGTATTCTGCCCCGCATGCTTACTATGACTATGTTTGTGACAAAGTTATTGCCAAAGTGTAAGCATAAGTATAATATAGACGTGTTGATGATTTGTCAAAACTATTGCCGTACGTGTAACTCCAAACCATGTGAGCCTCAATGAGATGATTAGTGAGTGGCAGTGTGGGATCCTTGAATTAGTTGGCAAATTTAGAAAGACATGGACATGAACTGACGCGCAGCAAATTGAATTCGTACGTGATAGAATCTCAAATATAAACTAGACTGGTTCAATGGTGATGGTGATAGACTCAATATATCCATATGAAAACCTCATCTTTTGGTCTTCACAGCCCAATAGCACAAAGACGGGACTTCCAAAAAAGACAAGGAATTGTCATTAAAGGTGTGTTAGACTTAGAGCCAAAGCTTCAGCTAATCGATCAAGTCCAAAACTCCTATTCGCCATGCACATCTTCCTATAACGCCCCCGAGCCGCAAAAGCCAATACGCGACTCATTGTTATAACCCTACGTGGAATGCATCATTTGTTCATGATGGTCGTCAACAAGAACAAGAAATAGACAAAAAACGCCTCGCTCCTCTCATGCCATATCATGACTCTTACTTCTTGGTGTGATCTACGTCATCTCCGAGTTCCCAAGGCTTTCGGGGGTCGACATAGGTCGAGATTCGCTGGTCTCCCCATCGAGCTCCAACAGTAACCCACACATGCTTCTGAGGTGCATGGGTGCTGATGGTTTCACGGTGACCACCCCATCGTAGACGCGACTCTCGACTCATCTCGCTGTTGCCCAAGCCACCGTTGGTAACCCATTCTTTCACAACATCCTTGATAAAGACGATTTTACGGCGGAAGTCGTTGGCAGCGGGGATGCCCTGCAACTCGGGGGCAATCTCAGGACGTCTTCTCGTCGTTGTTGGAGCCCGACCAGCGCGAGGAGCTGCAGGCTTGGCCTGGAAATTTAACAATGTCTGCAGAGGGTAAGACAGCATCGCTCGGTCGTCAAGAGCAGCGGCACCGATAGTACCAGTTGCTGCGAGTCTCTCGGCGGCGTCTTGAGGAAGATGCCAGAAGTGACACCAAGTTCCTGTGTGATCGATTACGATCTTTGTATGATCGGGGAAGTTGAACTATACAGGTTAGTGTCTTGTCGAAAGCTCCGATATAGCGTCACTTACTTGGAGGTGGCCGTCGCAGAAGACCCAGCACCCAACATCTCCAAATCGTTGGTAGAACGTTACCAGTTCTGCCACTGTGCCCTTCTGCCCTGGAGACATGGCACCAGCTGGATCTGTCTCTTCAACCGGCACAAAATCGTCCCGTCCAAAAGCAATCATGTAATTAGCAAACTTCTTCCAGAGAATGATTCTCTCGCGCTTCCGGTGCTGGAAGATGTCCCTACCAGGCTGCATCTTGCCTGCAGTCCCATCCTCTTTCACAGCGACTCGGAATTGCTCAGGAGAGACAACCACTTCCGAAAGGCCAGCCTCGCCGTTGTTCTCGAAGAACTTGATAGGTTCCGTCATTGGCAGAGGCTGGATCCTGTCCTCGTATGTCTCGTCCTTACCACGGACGATGTGTCTCTCTCCACCACGAATGAAGACACCGGCAGGAGGAAGCAAAGCTGGCTTGCCATTTTCAGTGGTTGGAATGTCTCGAAGGATACATCCAACACTACCGTCATTCAAAATATATCCCAGCCCGAATTTGTTGGTGTAGTCAACCCACTTGACAACAACATGGGGGTGTGGCGGTGCGACTGTCTTGGATGAGATTATAGCCATCGTCCTCGAGTTCAGGGCTCGCTCTAGTTCACTCTGAAGGCGATGCAATCGTTCCAAAATCATGTCGGGCTTCGTTCCCGAGATCGACTCCTGGCGCTCGGAGGCGTTAAACAGTGTGGCAGGTCGCATGCCAGTTGTATCTCTCTTAGGGGGTGCAGCTGGCGCAGGAGGAGTTCTGGTTGCTGGAGCAGATGCTTGACGGTCGAGCGTAGGCCTTTCGGATAGCTGTTGCTCTGGAGGTTGCAGGGAGCTTGACCTTGGCGGAGGTGCCGATCGAGTTGAAGTTCGCAGACTCTTGCCAACCGATTCGACAGACTCTCTGGGGGGAGTTTCTCGAGGGAGTTCTCTTCGTGGCCTTGTCCGCATGCTCTGGGAAGCCGGAACCGTGGCTTCAGGGGCAGGCCGAGGCCTCGCAGGTACCATAGTGCCTGCTGGCCTATGCTGCATTCTTTGCTGGGCAGCAAAACTTTGAGGGGGTTGACGGAGCAGACCTGCCGGTGCTCTTTGGGTGGCCGATGACGGGTCTTCGGTAGAGACGTTAGCATGCGCTGCCGCAGATGCTGTGTATTTGGCCTTCATCTGTTGCTGCTCCTTCAGCCACTCTTCAAAAGGTCTATAGACGATTCCTTCTTCGAGGGGAATCAATGGTGTCAAGCCAGCCTTCTCCTCAGCAGCCATCTCCTTCCATGTCTGGGTGTGAACGACCTGGACCGGGGCATAAGGGCCAATTCCACATTCTCGACACATGTCCTTGAAGTTCCGGTATGATGTTGCTTGTAGAGCACTGCTCATGCGAGTGGCGTAGAACTCCTCACGGTCGGGGGGAACCTCCCTCAGGCGTGAGCTCATTTCTGCTTCAGTGGGCATGTAACCACATGTGAAGAAAGGATGCTGAATGATAACCTCTGGTTCCGGTCGGCAATCGGCGTCCTGAAGCATCGTGGCAACCAGCTCCTTAGCTTCCTGGCTGATGAATCTTCGTGATGTCTCCGCAGACGGCCAGTCATAATCCCTCTCTCGAGCTCGGCGGTAAATTTCGTCCGTGGTCGAAGATTGAAATGGTGGTTTTGATGTGAACATAGCATACCTGATACTGTTAGCTGCTTCAACCAGAGGGTTTCCCAATCTTACATGATGATGCCCAAACTCCAGATGTCAACCATATGATCATGGCCCTTCTTTCCCTTCTCAAGAATCTCCGGGGCAATGTAGTTTGGCGTCCCGCATAGAGTTGTTCGACGGATAGTGTGCATATCCCGACCAGTCACCAACAGAGCGGCAAGTCCAAAGTCGCCGATCTTTGCGTTCATCTGAGAGTCCAGGAAGATATTGCCCATCTTCAGGTCACGATGAATGATGCCCTTGTTGTGCATGTACTTGATAGCGCCAGCGATTTGAACTGAGTAGAAGCGGACCTCGGGCTCAGTGAGACCTTTCCTTCGCTTCACCATATCCATAAGGGAACCATTGGGACATAGCTCGAGAATCAGATAAGTGCACTTTTCGTAGGAAAAAGCTCGCAAGAACTGAACGATATTCTTTTGCTTCATCTTAGAGTGAATCTGGAGCTCGGTTTGGAACTGAACGCGTTAGAGGTGAGTCAATACACATCATTGCTGCCACATACCTTTTGCTCCATCTTGGGGGGCATGTGGCTTTTCACAATCTTGAGAGCAAATCGTTGCTTTGTAGGTAGGAGCTGGCCGCTGTAGCAAACAGCAAACCCGCCCTTTCCAAGAAGTTTGCCGACCTGATAAGTTGCGCCATCAGGTCGAGCGGCGCTTGGAGGTTCGGGAACTTCTGTAGGGGGAGGTGGAGGGTGTTCCTTTTCTTTGGCAGCCTTGAGCTGGGCCGCCGTCTTTGTTTTGATATCAGTCACTTTATTAGGTGCTCGCTGGGCGTTGGCATCCCTAGGGGACAAAGCCTCCAGATCGATGCCGCCTCGAGGCGCTAGCCTATGGGTCATGGCTAGTGAAGAGCTCGGGTGTTGCGATACGAGCGTTGATCGAGTTGTCGGCGGATCGTAGCCAGAATGAGGAGCAGGTTACGAGGTCAGCAACCGCGTTGAGGTGTCGCGAAGATCGAACTGAGATGACAGGTTAGCAACACATGAGATGAGACGAGCGAGTCGAAAGCGTGTTCAAACAAATTCCAGAAGAGAAAAACGTGACGATGTTTCAGTGAAACAGATGGACAAAACTCACGAGACTCGCGACGACAACATGCAAGATGGATGAAAACGAGTGTCGCCTATTCGCGCAGTAAAAGCAAGGACATTAAGCAATGTTAAAAACTGAGATGGTTATCGGCCGATGCTATGGGTTAGTATTTGCAAGAAAAAACAGGCGAGTGAAGCTGATCGAAGAAAGGTAGAGAGAGATCATCAGTTGCCGCGACCGGTGGTGGTTGGTTTGTGTACTTCCTGCAGAACTGTTGCCGCTGGCAACCACTGGGTTGCAGTGGGCCATTTGATCCAATCACATAACACCATGCCCTGACTTTGCCGCTCACTAACCAATCAAGGAACTTTAATCCAGGCCTTGGCCAAGCGGTCAATTGGCATAATTCAACTAATTTTCGTATATTTGTTATGGGTACAGGTAGCTAAGGTACTATCTTGCATCGCAAGTTACGGATATCTAAGTCTATAGCAGAGAAGAGGTATATAACATGAAAAGATACAAAAAGTGCAGTGCATACTAATGACCAACCACTCACTACGCATTGTCCAATATCCCAGCTATTCATGGACGGATCTCCTTTATATTCTCGAGACTTCCAGAGAGCCAGCATTTCCGAGCCAACAGACTTTCTCGCACAGGCATTCTGGTTGCATCTTTTCCTCTGTCAGTCCAGTATGGTCTTATGATGCTTGTAACGTTGGGAGTAAAGGCTCTTTCGTCTTGGGATCCTTCAATTGGCGCAAGGCCTCTTCCAAACTCTCATACCTCTCCTTCTGCTTCTTCTCCACCTCTTCAAGCTCCTCCTCCCTCTTCTTTAGCTCTTCTAGCTTCTGATCCAGCTCATCTATCCGCATTCTGTTCATATCAGGCTTCTGTGATGTCCTCCAGGTTTCGTAGACAATCAAGGCGATGGCTACTGAGAGAATGAACGCGTCGCCAACAACATCAGCAAACAGGTCGACTGCTTTATTCTCAGGAAGAGACCTGAACTTGCGTCTCCAGATGTTCTGGAATGGTATACTCTGCTTGGAGACTTCGGCAACTTGCTTCTGTTTCTGCTGATCGTCTCGTTTCTGCTGCTCCTCCGTCTTGACTGTTGGTGCTTCGGCTTTCTCTTTCGCTCTTCGTTCCGCTTCCGGGTTTCGTAACAAGGCGACCGACATCCTCATGTTCAATTGATGCATGTATTGTCCATATCGGGCAGCAAACGCTCGGAACCGGGGGTGATCGTGTGCTCGAGCTTTTATGTGATTCTGTCTAGTTGTCAGTGTCCGTTTGATAATAGGAGAGGAGGGAAAGCTCATACCGCACCATATTTTGAAACATGCCTCACAAGCAACGATGCAAGCTTGAAGAGGGGAAGGGGAACCATAGTTGGAGGTGGTTTTGGGATTCTTGGCTCCAGGGCTGAGAGCTGCTTTTGCCAAGCTAGGTACCTCGTAGATATTGAATATTTGACCGTTGGTGGGGCTTCTGCGGTGGAGAGCTATGGTCGGTCGTCAATTGGAGCTTCAATGGGTGTGAAGCCGTACGAGATAGGAATATCCTTACCAAACCTGGGCGGAGCAGTCAATTGGATTCGATTAGAAGAACGGAGCCGATAGCTGGCACATCATTCTAGGTTGTTTCTTGAGTCAACTCGAGTGCCGCGTCTTCCGGAGCCGTGATATTCCGCGCTGACGTTGAAGGACTGGAGCTAAGGTTTCAGAGTGCTGATTGGTTCCTCAACTCATCCGTCAACTGCAGCAGCCAAACAAAATAGAAATGTATCAATTCGGTAGAGATATTAACTATTAAGAGGGCACTTTTCTTAAGATACCTGTGTAAGAAATAGCTAAGGAGCGTTTGCAATGAGAAAGTTCTATCTGAACTTTGCGCTCAGGACCTATCCAGACTCTGATCACTGATGATTTCCAACCGATAGAGACAACTAACATGAGAGTACTGTCAAGCGTGAGTTTAAACGGATCACGCCTCACTTCGTGCCTTCTTGGCTAGCTAGGTAATAATGATTCTTCCTTCCTTCCTGTTGTGTCCCTGAAAGAGTTGCCAATAGGCTACCTTCCCTCGCTCTTACCTACCACATACCTATAGATATGTGCCTCTATAGGTACATTTCCAGGCAGGTAGTCATCTATCACGTCTTAGTCATTTCTGAGCACTTACATCTTATGCAATACCATCACTTCTGGGGTTTACTAGATTCGACCAGCCAATCATGTTTTCTTCCTCCCTGCGGAAGCGTCAAGAATGGGCACCAGTAATTCACATGTTGAAGAGCCAGTCAACGAGAACGTGGAAAGGTTGGTTGGCGATGTGACTTATTTGCTACATATCACGCAGACTCACATCAGTGTCCCCAGAAACCACCCTGGAGATCTGTGATATCACATTTCCTGTCTCTGTCTCCAACGCTTCGCCTGATACGTTCAGGGCAATCGTATCGTCACTATCTGAGTTGCAGACTTCGGAAGGAAAGGCGCGCGTGGAGAGACTGTCGTTGACAAATGGGGGAGAGCATATCGCCGTGATATTGCTCTTGGATGGCGAAAGCTCCACGGAGCAGTTTTCCCAACTGCAAGTCGAGTATACAACCAGTTGTTACATTGGTGTACCCGACCTCCTTCTGACCTGGCCTCCAGGATGTTTTGTTCCGAGTCTCCAGTTTCGATAATTCCAATTTCCACGATCCAAGATTTGCCAAGTTGCCTTGAATCCCTCAGGCGAGACTATGACAGCAAGACCTCCGCTCTCAATGTCGACCAAAGTACGGTCGATAAAGATTTGCTTCGCTGGTGCGTCAACGGGAAACCACTGGCGAGAGACCAAGTTAATATCGTGACCGGAATCACATCTGGGTTCAGAGATCTCGCCGACCTTTCCACCCATGCAAATGGTCAAGCTACGATTTGTGAATACCTAGGGGATGAAGATGGTCAACGAATCGTCTCATTTCTCACTATTGATCCGTCTCACGTCTGCAATCAGCCCAGGGCATCATCGGATGCATGATATAACAGACAGATGTAGGGTGACTGCTGGTACCTGTTTTAAGATGATGGGCGGCAACAAGTTTGTATCAGATGTTTGGGCTGCAAAAGATGTACGATGGTATGATCACCGAGGCGGGAATAGACTCTTCAACAACATCGCTCAGGTTGATCATCGGCCCAGAATACCGGATCACACAACCCGGAACTATGCGGTGTCGTTGGGATGTGTATGTACAAGCATCGGGAGCAAGGGACCGGGGCAAGCCACGATAACTGCAAACTATATAATAGAGTGCATATTCGACCACTAACAATTGACTTCGAAAGCGGCAATAAAGAGAAGAAATCTCCTAGTCGCTGAACTCGTCCACCGTTGAAGGGACAGGGTACCTGGGTAACGGGGTGATGCAGATGGGGCTGACCTGGTCAACGAGAGCTGAACCAATTAGAGCGACTCTGCAACCGCCGCCGGACAAGATATGACGATCATGTGAATTGGACTCACTGCCTATGCTTATGGTAGCTTGTGGTAGGCCTCAGCCAGGCTCGGTTATCAACTTATCATGCGTTATCGGACGTGCTGATGCTTTCGCTTGCATGTTTGGGGGCAAATCACACAGCTAGTGCTTGATTGATACGGTGAAAGGAAAATGACCAGGCCGCTACTAACTGAAGTGGCATGAGCAGAGTGATGGCCAACACTAGCTCAGCGTGACGACCAAGATACGAGCGCAGAGATGATACTATCCACATCAAATAGAGTAACAATGTTGGGTCCCGAGCGGCAGGGCAAGCAAGCGGATCGCATGCGCTTGATCCAAAGATTCGGGAACTCTCAGCAAACGAAGCAATCGTGTTTCGAGAAGCGCTTTAATATGGGGGCGCAGTGTCCCATAATCGACCAACATGCGTTCAAAGACAACCAACACCAGATCTGTCTCAGATCTGTCCCCAGACCTCATCGTTCAGCGATTGCTCGACAGGATCAAGTTGCTACAATGAGTACCGTCGCGTATCATGGATGGCACAAGCATCGAGGTTTAAAAAAAGACACACCACCAGCAGCGTTTAAGTGAACAGGGGTTTGGACGATGGTGGGCGCGAGAGAAGGCCAGGGGTCAGGGAGTCGTCCAGCAAGTCAAAACACCGCAACGTCTCATGTGGTATCCTAGGTATGTCTCATGAGATGGACTCGGAGACAGATGAGAAATTTGCAATTATTGACCGTCGAGCAAGAGACAGGTCGAGAACTTTCCCGATTGTTATGAGGTTCATCAAAGGAATTGATGAAGCAACAATCTCTTTGTTCCTCTCAGATTGAGTTGTTTAAGCTCGATTTGCTTTTAGCTTCATGCAACATCATTCAATCCCTGTCCCATCTCTCTCTACCCGCTACCCTTCTTCTCCCACATGGCCGCTAAGCACGCTCATTGGCTTGTGCTCTGCATCTAACCGCCGAGGTCATCACCAATGACCAGCCTCCGCACCACCACCACATATGAGTTTATCGATGTTTGACCACACCAACTGTGACTACGGCCCAATCATGAGAGTTCAGAGCTGCTTGCACCCGCTTTAGCACCGAGATGATGGACGTCGGCCTGTGTGACGAGCCGCTGCATCGCATAGCTTCTCCCCGCCTTTCCACTTCTCATCGCACCGCCAGTCTTCGAGCCAGGGCGAGGGCGCTTCGATAATATGAGGCGAATACGTGAAGATGGTCCCCAGAAATGGCGTGGCTCGTGGCCCGACGGTTTATGTAGACCCTGGTTACTTTGTACATGACTGCATTGCATTGGCCAAGATTTTGATACCAGGCCAGAGGCGCATTCTCGTCGTTGTCGTGGTTCCTTTCTTGGCCTCTTCTTAAAAGTCTCAGGCTGCCCTCCACTGCGACTTGCAGCCTCCCCTCCTACTTCCCAGTCCAGATCGAAATCAGTGTATCTTGTAACGTCTCAGAAGACTCCTGAGTATCACCTCCTCTGGTCATACAACCTTGCGACTACAATACCTTCGGAAAGAGAAGAAGCCGTTCTTGGATGAGACATAATCGGCCTTACCACTACCGCCACAATCGCACCCGGGGACAACCAACCATACCAAAAATACTATACAATGTCGCCTGTATGCTCGCTACAATTGTAGTCCAGACAGACAGTCGAGAGCGTGGACCTGCCAACCGAGTTCCGCGACATCATCGGCTTCACAATCCGCCCTAAGCATTTCGCCTGACGCCAACGTCTCAAACATCGAGCATCCGCTCTATCCCTACTTATCCACCTCACTCTCGGCTCAACCTGAGCCGTGAGGATCGACGACCTTAACGCACTGACATATTCACCAAGGGTGTCGTCTCGTTCTTGATATCACCGACCACTCGCCCACTATTCTCTTGCTCTGGCCATTCGCTTCTTTCTATCTGTCTGCTAGTCTGTCTGCTGGTCTGACAGTGTTGCTTTTTGTTTTAATACTTTCGTTGTTTTTTCGCTCGTTCCGCGCGCTCTTTTATACCATTTCGCCGCTGGCCGGTCTGTAATATCACACCAACAAGGATTCTCGGCAGCAGTGTTTGGGTAGCATACGGGTAGACGACGACTTCAACGAGGAAAACGAGATCGATTATTATCTGCAAAGACAAAGAGAAGGAAAGACGTGGAACAGAATCAGGGCGGTTTAATTTGGGCTTGTCAATCACCATCTATTCATCATGGGAAAACTCATCAAGAACCACTGGGCTCGTCTCATCGTCTTGAGTGCCGCAGCCTGTAAGTTGACGCCTCTTGTCACCTTTCTTTCTCTCTTTACTAACATTCTTTCAGATCAAGTCGGCGCTGCCATTGAGGCCTTCATCTATCCCAAGATCTTCTGGGACTTCCTCACGCGTACACTAGATGGCGCAGTGAGACCCGTACCAGCTTTACAGATAATAAATCTAATCTTCGGACTGGCCATGCTGGCTCTCGAATGGCCTCTCACCTTCGTTGCTGGCTCAGCCCTTCACCGATCGCTCGAATTCCGACTCGCCATTCTTCCTCTGACAGCACTCAGCGCTGCTCTCATCTACCAAGGCACAAATGCCGCCATCTACTACCTCATCGCCATGGTTGTCTACTTCTGGGGTTATAGTGAAGGAGAGGTCAGTTACAAACACAACAACTCTTGAGAAGTTCACACTGGCTAACATACTATCTAGATGATCTGTGCAAAGCCCTGGACGCTTCCGAACCGTGGGCGCAGCGGTGGCATTACTCGTGCATAGTTGCGAGTTGCCACTATGGATGTATAATACATACTACAAAATACAGAACGAGGCAAAGAGTGACTTGTTCACTGAACACCATCTCTGAGCTTCGAGTTCTACAAAGACTCACTATTACACATATACCCTTTGCGGCGTTGGGCGATTTTATGATATATACAACCAGTACTGAGTGCTGCACGACTTATCCTGCATCAAGCAATTTTGATTCCTAGCATTTCGTTTTGCATTTTCACGACCAGCGTGGAGGCGTTGGTAGAGCATATCTGGGAGAGGGAGACATTGTCTGCCGTCTAGAGACAAGGGGCTGGGCGATTCTCACAACATCAACGGGATCTTGGCCTTCCGGTGAGAGCCTGTTGGGCAACCCTGTACCAAAGAGCACATGTCATAGAACCTAATACTACCCAAATCTCTTAAAGGTTGCCATTTCTTTCTGTTTATTTCCCTGGTAGCTAGCCAGCTAAGCCCCCTTGGCTTAGCCCAGCGGTTCAAAACATGACAGAAACAACTAATGGTCTTTTAAACGGGTCGAAACCGGAGCTGTTTGTGGACTGCCAAGTGGTTGTATTAGCCTCTGCTCCGAAACACACCCTGTCTGATACTACTCTCGGAGCCACAACTCAGTTATATCCGGGCAACCAGGACTTGAACCCCACCAAATTCATGCGAAACCATGGGACAAGATCTTAATCATCTTAAATACGAAAATAAAAGGCAATATTCGTTTCAACAATGTTGAAAAAAAGGGGAGAAAGATTGCGTGACCTGGGAATCCAATACGTGGCTCTTTATTAATTATCTTGGGTGTTCCAAAGGATCTAAAATTTTAGTTTAGGTTCGACCTAGCTGACCATAGCTTCCAGGAATACCACTTACATCTGTAATTGTAAAAAGGAGCTACGCAGAGATATGCCCTCTTCTGATTTACGACGCTGCTCGAATTGCAGAAGAACCTTGACACTAAATTGATAAACAATCAATACGGAGGCAGGGCCACAAAGTATTTGCCTAGGTAGCCTACCAAAGATAAGAGTGCTATAGCTTAAAGAACCTATAGGTATATACCTACATACTTTTCTTAGGCAGGATAAAGATTGTGGCATAAGTTCTCTTTAGCAGGGACTTCTTGGCCCTGTCTCTGTACAAGAAAATAGACAAGACGGAGTTACGGATAAGATAAGTGACCCCTGCTAGGTGACGCAACTGCTTAGGTAGGTACGTAAAGAAAAGGCAGTGTATGGTCTCAATCCAACCTACAAAACATATCACGTAGATAAATCACCGGGAGAAACGGGTGTCATGCAATTGGAAAGGCTGGTTCTAATTCATGAGGCGCTACCATAAAGAGTGCCCATCTCTCAGAGCATCAATTACCAGCTGATCAGACCACACATCATGATCATAGATCAAGCTGTTTGTCTGGTGACAACTTCATCAACCAGCCGTGATGAACTAATTGTTCACCGTGCGCGCCATTTCCCATGATGCCAATCCTTCTTCCTTTGCAATTGACCTCGCACAAATCTTGTGATAGCCCTAAACGCCTGCTTCCTGGTACATCGTCTGGTACGTTGTTTCTTCTAGTGGGAGATGAGAGGGCCCTTGCTGTCGTTCTTGGGTCCTTGACGCTCGGGGAACTGTGGTATTGTGTTAGCTCTCTGTATTTGTTAAGCTTCAAAAAAAAAAAAAAGGGATCTCACCTCAGTGGTTTGGGTGTCGCCCTTCTCAAGAATCTGCTTGATGACATCGTCATCGACAGAGGTACCAAACTCATTCTCAAGAGCGGCCTTGGATGCAGCATCCAGACTTCCCTGGGCTCCTTGGCTGTTGGGGCGTTAGCTTCTGTATCATGCCATTTGAACTGTGCCAAGGTGGCAGGTCAATGGAAGAGTGGTAACAAGCAGGCAACACTGAGATCATGATCAAGACATCAGGCATCTGACATCGTCTCATACTGCATGCCAGAGTCACGCGCACTCTTTACCACCATAACGACCATGAAAGCAAAAAGCAAATAACGAGATGTACCAAAGCGGGGGTGGCTTGACTTACTTGTGTGTCAGGAAGATCTTGAAAGAGGAGATGAAGTGAGCCAGAGGGATGCTCTTGTCGGTCTTCCACTTCTGGTACGTCTCAACATCGTCAATGAAGATGATGAAATCGTCGCTGCCCTTGTAGTGGACCTTGGTCTGCTGAGTCTCGCCGCGAGCCATTGTGATTGCGTTTGAAGGAGAGGAAGTGGTGGTGGTTGTGCTGGTTGGTGATGAAGAGCCGTTAGACGTTGGTGTGAGAGTCGTGGGGTAGATTAGTTTGGTTGATGATTGAGTAGAGGTTAATGCTTTGAAGGAAGAGTGATGATGAAGAAGGAAAAAGAAGAGAGGAAGAGTGGTGCGTTCCAAGGCTTTAAAAGGAAGCTCACTCAACCTACCTAATGCTAGAAGCTACCTTAGATCTACGTCATAGGTACATACAAGCTGAGGTGACGCTTCCCGCGAGGGGCTTTTAGAGTAAAAGCGCCCCACTAGAGCTCGCTATGAACACCCTTGCAGTCAATCAAGAAACAAACTCTTGTTGATTGCCAGGTTGAAAGTTGCTCGTCTTTCTTTTTACGTTCCTGCATGTATGTCCACCGCGTACGTCACCACTCCCCGCGGAGCAACGTGTTGTTCTCCCGTCTTCCACCTCAGGACAAATCATATTCTGTTTCGTTCCCTTAGGTTGGCTAGCTTCATTGATTGTGATTGTTTCCTTGGTTTCTTTCGTATTTGGCACATGCTCGGCTTAATGCCTAATGCTCATAGTACATATACCGTATTATTTCGATATATTAGCCACGCTCTATAGATCCTTTTTACCCAAATATATGTTATTAATTAGCTAAAATAGACAGAAGAATCTAATATCTGCACTAAATATTAGGATTTCTTATAGAAAAGGTATCTGCAGGGCGTGGCCAATTTATTATGATGATACGGTATCCTGGAATCCATGATTCCATCGCGTTCTACAAAATCGAAGCCATGCACTTATAGTTTGGGATGAAACAGTCAAAGCATGGCAAGCTTCCCTAGTTTTGGGTGTTATACACAAACAAGACTGTGTCTACCTAAGACGATGTAACGATCGACTAGTTGGGCATTGGTTGGTGCTATTTTTGAAATCATAAAGGTCCAATGTTCAGTTTCCCATCATCTCTGAACCCATAACTACCCTGAAGTGTATCCAACACCAATGCTTAACGAGACAGCCCTCTGAAAACCCGCTCACCGAAAGAACCTGCGGATCCCGGTGCATTTCTTTCCATTTGTTGAACAGTTGCTCCTCGCCCAAGGAGCATCTTTGCTCTCAACGGTTGTACCAGCCCACAAGGACAAGTTCTCCTTTGCGGCATAGTATGTTTCTGTCCTACGTGAATTATGTGGAGAACTGGCTTGAAGCTTGTTGGACAAAGACTCCTGTAGAGCTGATGCGTCACCCGTCTCGCTCTCGAGCTGCTTGTCTGAAACGACCTCAATCAGATCAAGGGGTTCAAGTTCGGATATCTGTGTAAGCTCAAGCCTGGGAGACCTGGTATCCGGTACATGGTCACTCTCCCTACTCATTTCTCGAGTCTCCAGGAATGAAGAGCTCTTGGTTGAGTACGAGTGTAAGCTCTCCTCGTGACCAACCTTGTCGAGGATATCAAAGCCGCCATCACTTGAGAAACTGGTCTGTCGGGGCTGATCTTCGTTTGATGGGTCTTCGGTAATTTTGCGTGACAAGCTTCCTGATCTTTTGGTCATGCTAGACACGCTCAACTTCCTCATCACGGTTGATGCCGACCGTCTGATTATCTGCTCATTCCGCGCAATGTTCGTCATGCTAGGAAGGGGAAGAACATCCTGACTCCAGACGTCTGCTAGAAGTACCTCGAGTCGCGCCCTTTCACTTCGAGATGGCACCAGGACTGGCGTTTTTGGTTTCGTCGACAACAAAGATTGCGAACGATAGATCCCATTCCCCGAGCTGGCAGCAGTGCTTGATCTCATGGCGCTTGTGTTTTTTAGGATAACATAACATAGGGATGATTCGGAGCCCCCGGTAGATGTCTGGTGCGTTGATAGGCTCCGTGCAATAGTTCCTACCACTCTTTAGTAACACTCATGTTGTTAGTTGAACAATGAGAATATACCTGGTCGTCCAAACACAGTACCTAGACTTTGGATGTCGAGGGAGAGAAATATCTGAAGGCCATGGGCCTTCATACCAGACTCTAGGCTAAGAGGTTGGCGCAGCCGGGTTCGCCATTCGCTTTCCTCCCTGGATGTACAAGCCGTCATGACTACCTCGTATAATTGATGATCACTCTCGAAGACAAGCTTCCAAGAGAAGGGCGCCAGATAACACTGCAAGCCTACGAAAAATGCATTAGTTTAGGTTCAGCCAGAGAGGATATGTCTTACCGCGCCCATTGTCGGCGTCCTCAACAGTTGCATGATGCACATCTATGCAGGCCTGAACTGTATAAATCGGATCGAACTTTCCACCAGAAGCAAGACAAAGAATGTCTTTGTAGAGCAAGCAAATCATATACTGACCATCGACGCCTGTCGGTGACTGCCAGCAGACATGCAAGACTCCGCACAATTGGATGTGTCCAAATGAACGCACCTGATTCTTTGAATTCGCATCGAATCTCTGCAAAGTTTTAGTATGGATTAAATAGAGAGTTACGTATCTAAAACATACCCTATTGGGAAATACGATACGATCTTGCAACAACCAAGTCTTTTCGAGGATGCCTTTCATTAAGTTGTCTTCAGTTGAGCGGTTGATCTCGGCTGTGGCTTCTCGAAGCCTCATCAGTGCAGTTTCAACCTCCATATGAGAATTTGGACAGTCAATGACAAGAGTACACCTCAGTAGTTCTGCAAACAAAAGGGGATATTTGCAAATTCTCTGAATGGGCTGGTGCTAGGATGTCAGACAGTGAAGCAGAAAGAGTCAAGGCAGCATACCTTGACAAGAAGATCACCTATAGTGAGAGATTTTCTACCATCGGATGATGGCGATGATTCCATAGTAACGGCGAAAGCTTCAAGTCCTTTTTGGTGTATTTCCCACTCGGGTAGATTCTCAAGAGCTGAAGTAGCGTCCTTGATCATCACCTCATACTTCGCACCATATTCCTTATACATGAAGAACTGATGCATCTTAGAGTAACAAGTCAGTCAACAACCTCCGGAGTTGCGATGACGGCAACTTACCCTCTTGCTGAAAACCTTGGCTGCCTCTGCTGCCACCTGAGGTTCAGAAAACATTCCAGGCTCCTTTTCAAGTAACTGAAGGCTGGTTCGATCTCCTGGGAGTATGTCCAGACTTGACCATCGACGATGACCGATTCTGTGGTTGGGCAACTTGGAGGACACTACAGGATGATCGGCTTGACTGTACTCAGAATCTGGAACTACCCGGTGCAGTTCGCCTAGTATTTCTTCGTGAAGCCGAAGGATTTGATCGAGATTGTGATTGATGGATGAACGTAGCCGTTCAGGCAAAGTAGGGAGAGCGGCAAGCATGTTGATGTAAGTCTAGTTACTGTCAGTATGACAAACAGTGTAGCAGATGACCTAGCCTACATGAATGAGGAAGCGAATGTCGCCAATATAACTTTCCTCTGTACTGATGAGCTCCTCAAGGATCTGCCGACGTCGTAGAGAACGTTGAATTGCAGCAACATCAATCTTAACTTTTTCAAGTGGAGCACTGTCCTCAGAAAACCGTGGAGCAGACAGAGAAGCTCGACTACTTCGTTCAGTTCGTGACCGGCAGTGTGAGTGACGGTGATGGCGGCGCGAGCGCGAGATGGCACTGACACTAGCAATGCTGATACTAGCACTTTGAACTGCCGTAACCAAACCAAGAGAGGACGCTGACGACGATAGTCGATGGCTGAGTTTGCGGCGAAGTGACCGTTGATAAGCCCCACTGCACTCAAGGTGATCCCATCCCGCATCTGGAGGCCATATTTCTTCCTTGTGATCTCTATGGCTAACTCGTCTGTGCAGAGATCTCATCCACCTGGAGAAGGGGCGGCGAGGCCTTGGGCTCAGCGGGAGAGGGTCGTTACAGGGAGGTTCTTTCACAGAATCGATCTGTATCTGCGGACAAGACGGCCGAGTGTGTGGAGTGGTTGTTCTTTGAGAAGCTGCGTGCTGGGCGCCAATGCTATTTGAGGTCTTTACGGTATCGATATCATCAAGGCGCAGGTCATCCAGTTTCGAAGGTAAATCAATTTCATATAGCTTGCGGAGACTGTCATGGGAGTCGAATCGTGATATGTATGGAAAGCCGGCTGTCCAACTGAAATGTCGTGTGTTATGAATGCTGCTAGAAACGTCGGGCAAGGCTGGAGGAGGGTTCACGAGAGCCATGACGAAAAGAGAGTGGTGAGGTAGAGTCCAAGAAAGTAACAAAGTGCTGGTTCCAAGAAAGCCAAATAACACTCCAAAACTTGGGATTCAGATGAGTTGTCGAAACATGGTTGTGATGGTGAATGATGAGAGAGAAGTCATAAGAGGAGACCATGCTTTGAAGCAGAGTTCAGAAGTGCAAAGCTCGTGAAAGACGGTCCCAGTAATAGGCAGGAAGTAACGACATCTATGACTACCTACCTACCTACTGTATCCCCAGGTACATAGGTAGGTAGGTATGCCGGGCATCCTTTCCTGAATGGCGTATCAGATGGGCCTGGCAAAAGCGATGGGCGGCCACGGCGACTGAAGGAGTACTTGGGATTGATCAAACTTTACAGAGAAGCCGTCTTACAAGTTATGTCGGCTCAACTGAAACTCAACACACATATTCCTAGGTTATGGGACCGTACAGCCGGTGACGATAAACCAGAGTATCACAACTGAGAAGTGGTGATACAAAGAGGCGCCCAAGGGCCTTATTGGTGTAGAGCGAAGCTGGAAGTACCATGATAGCAATATTGATGCCCGAGTTCAGGAGTTACAATGCAGAAAGACCAGAGTAACCCTTATCAAGCGAACTCGGGCCCAAGCTCAATGGATCCCTCGAATATAGGGAGAGCTAGCCGTTTCCCCCGAGCCATATTGATGTTTGCCTGGTACTATGGCGGTCAAACCGAGGCAGCGGCGTAAATTGACGGTCCTTCTGATGTGGCGGCGAGAGGCTTGAAGATCAGAGATTTGCTTAGGAATATAAAAGGCTGGGGAGGCTGGGAGAATATGAAACTGGGTATATGATTGTGTAACTGTCATGCTCATAACATGATGATTGGACATTGACAATGCACGCTCAAGTATCAATAAGGTTGAGGAGCTGAGCTTATTGCCCCGAGTTCAGATATGAGGAACTAATGATATCTCTAAACTGGTGCGTAACCTTCCATTATTGTCCTTGAGATTTTAATGCGTACCTATTATGCCTTGCCCGTGATTGAGAAATTCGATCAGGTGAGCATGAAGCCGAATCCTTGCCGGGCAATGCCTTTGTTTTATGCGTATAAACGTCATCGAGAAAAAAATGTTCCTTTGACATAGGTAGGTATTCCAACAAACTCAAAGCCTGATGTGCAGAAGCGTCTCATCATGCAATCTGCCCGAGTTCATGATCGAGGTTATCATGACTACCAACTCTTCTTCGCCAAGCCAAGGCAAATTTGAGTCAATCGGACATACCGAGTGGAGAGCTTACGAGTATCGCATATCTTCGTGGATAGTCTCCACTTACTTGCCCAAGGCCATCTTCAACTTCAATTGGAGAGAACGGCTTGTTCGGCAATCGCCAACTTGGCATATGTGCTCGGCAAGTCAAAAGGCAAAGTTGCATCTTGTTGTGATGTAAGGTGTAAGCTAACTCGCTCGGCATCGTGGCGGTGCTGGCTCAGCTACTAGGCCAGCTAGGCCAAAGAGAGACACAGCCAAGCTGGTTTCTGAACAAGAGATGGGAGCATTCTTGAATCGAGTTTCAGGGACTTGGTGCCTGGCTCTCAGGGGTTACAGCCAGTGGTTCTCCCAGATTGTGGGGATGCGCTACTGACGCGCTAGAAGACAGGAGAGACATGCCGAGATGGAAACGAACACGTTGAACTTTTTGACGGCAACTCAACTTGACTTTCATGAAGAAGACGAAAGTGGAAAGGTTGATAGTCTCACGATTCAGATCTTGTCTACCTAGGTAGTACTACTTCGCTCCAGCAGTTTTCACCTCAAATTCCACCATTAGTAAGGACAAAACCTGTACTACAAGGTTGAAGGTTGCCACGTGCGTGGGTCTCTTCATCGCCTTGCCTTATGTACCTTCCTTGCCTAGGTTGCCTTCCCATCTTGACAAATCTACCTTAATGCAACCGATGACAAGCGTGTCTTCACCTTTCTCTCTTACACTCTCTTTCTTTTCCTGTCAAGTTCTATCGCCGTTTTCTTTCTGAAGCCTGCATTAACTTCATTTCCTTGCTTCAACGTGTCTCGGACCGTTTCTCTCTTTTGTCGCAAACCGTCTCGCCGTCGACTTCTCCATACAAATACGAACGGACAAACTTGGTTCAGCTTCGTCTCGAGCGCTCGTCTCGCGCATTGCCCTCATCATGGAGAGCGCCTTCGCGAAACCAGTTGGCGATGTCCTCGCCAACTTCCACGTCAATGAGGCTACGGGTTTGAGCGACTCTCAGGTTACTGAGCTACGCAACAAACACGGGCGAAACGGTACGTCAAATACCTCCTATAGCAGCCCCGCTATCGCTTTGGATAGTTCTCTAACTTTCGGTAGCTATTCCTGAAGAGCCTCCTACTCCTCTCTGGGAACTTATCCTGGAGCAATTCAAAGATCAGCTTGTCATTATCCTTCTCGGCTCTGCCGCTGTCTCGTTTATTCTAGCCCTCTTCGACGAAGAAGAAGGCTGGAGTGCTTTTGTCGACCCAGTCGTGGTATGTGCTACTATGCTTTATAGCAGCTGCCTGTTTCCGTTGGACCAAACCACTGACCTTTCCCCCACAGATTCTTACTATCCTTATCCTCAACGGCGTCGTCGGAGTCTCGCAGGAAAGCAGCGCAGAGAAGGCCATCGCCGCCTTGCAAGAATACTCGGCCAACGAGGCCAAAGTGGTGCGAAATGGTGGTCACGTTTCACGAATCAGGGCTGAGGAACTGGTTCCCGGTGATATCGTTACAGTTTCTATCGGTGATCGTATTCCTGCCGACTGCCGCGTTACCTCGATCGAAAGCAACAGCTTCTCCGTTGACCAGGCAGTTCTCACTGGAGAGAGCGAGAGTGTTGGAAAGCGCGCTACTACGGTGATCAAGGATGAGAAGGCTGTTTTGCAGGACCAGACCAACATGTTGTTCTCTGGAACAACTGTCGTAACTGGCCGCGCTCGAGCTATTGTTGTTCTCACTGGCCCCAACACCGCTATCGGAGATATCCACGAGAGCATCACTGCTCAGATCTCGGAGCCCACTCCCCTGAAGCAGAAGCTCAACGACTTCGGTGACAGTCTGGCCAAGGTTATCACTGTTATTTGTATCCTGGTTTGGCTCATCAACATCCCCAACTTCAACGATCCTAGCCATGGCAACTGGACCAAGGGCGCCATCTACTACCTCAAGATTGCCGTCTCCCTTGGTGTTGCCGCTATTCCCGAAGGCCTTGCCGTTGTTATCACCACCTGTCTGGCTCTCGGAACTAGAAAGATGGCTGCTAAGAACGCTGTCGTTCGAAGTCTACCCTCTGTCGAGACCCTCGGAAGCTGCAGTGTTATCTGCTCTGACAAGACTGGTACCCTGACAACCAACCAGATGAGCGTGAACAAGATTGTGCATCTCAACGAGGATGGTAGTGATCTCAACGAACTCGATGTTGAGGGCACTACCTTCGCCCCCCGTGGAGCTATCAAGTCCAACGGCGTTGTGGTCCATAACCTGCCCAACACTTCTGCTACTATCCGCCAGATGACCCAGGTCGCCGCCATTTGCAATGACGCTCAGCTTGCCTACGATTCCCGATCTGCTACCTTCTCCAGCATTGGTGAACCTACCGAGGGCGCTCTTCGAGTTTTGGTTGAGAAGATTGGACCTTGCGCTCCCACCGATACCCGCCCTGAAGACTGTGTTCACTATGCCAGCGCTGCCTATCAGCAGGAACTTCCCCGTCTCGCCACGTACGAATTCTCCCGTGACCGCAAGAGCATGTCTGTCTTGGTTGGAAAGGCCGACGAGAAGAAGCTTCTGGTCAAGGGTGCCCCTGAATCCGTTATTGATCGCTGCACACAGACCCTGGTTGGCTCCAATGGCCAGAAAGTTCCCCTCACCAAGAAGATTGCAGACCGTCTGATGAGCCAGATTGTCCGATATGGCAACAACGGTCTCCGAGTTATCGCCCTCGCCAGCATTGACAAGGTAGCCGAGAACCCTCTTCTTCACTCCGCTTCTTCTACCGAACAATATGCCCAACTTGAACAGAACATGACTTTCCTCGGCTTTGTCTGCATGCTTGATCCTCCCAGAGAGGAGGTTCCCGGCGCTGTCCAGAAGTGCAAGGATGCTGGTATTCGTGTCATCGTCATCACTGGAGACAACCGCAACACTGCTGAGAGTATTTGCCGACAGATCGGTGTCTTTGGCCAGCACGAGGATCTAACTGGAAAGAGTTACACCGGTCGTGAGTTTGATCAACTGTCTCCTAGCGAGCAACTCAAGGCGGCTAAGCGTGCCTCTCTGTTCTCTCGTGTTGAGCCCAGCCACAAGTCTCGACTGGTTGATCTCCTGCAGTCCCTTGGCGAGGTTGTTGCCATGACTGGTGACGGTGTCAACGATGCCCCTGCTCTGAAGAAGGCTGACATCGGTGTTGCTATGGGTTCGGGAACTGATGTCTCTAAGCTGGCTGCCGATATGGTTCTTGCTGACAGCAACTTTGCCACCATTGAGGTCGCCATCGAGGAGGGACGCTCCATCTACAACAACACCCAGCAATTCATCCGTTATCTGATCTCTTCCAACATTGGCGAAGTCGTTTCCATTTTCCTGACGGCTGCTCTTGGTATGCCCGAGGCTCTGGTTCCTGTCCAGCTTCTTTGGGTCAACCTCGTCACTGATGGTCTGCCTGCCACCGCTCTGTCTTTCAACCCCCCTGACCACGACATCATGAAGCGCCGCCCTCGCAAGCGAGATGAAGCCCTCATTGGTGGATGGCTCTTCTTCCGTTATCTCGTCATCGGTACCTACGTTGGTCTTGCTACTGTTGCTGGCTATGCTTGGTGGTTCATGTACAACCCCGAGGGCCCTCAGATCACCTTCCGCCAACTTACTCGCTTCCACCACTGCTCAGCTGAGTTTCCCGAGATCGGCTGCTCGATGTTCTCCAACGACATGGCCAAGTCAGCTTCGACCGTCTCCTTGTCTATCCTGGTCACCATTGAGATGTTCAACGCCGTCAACGCCCTGTCGTCCAGCGAGTCTCTCATCACTCTGCCTTTGTGGAAGAACATGATGCTCGTTTATGCCATCGCTCTGTCTATGGCTCTGCACTTTGCCCTCCTCTACATTCCCTTCCTCCAGGGTCTATTCTCCATTCTGCCCCTGAATGTCCTTGAATGGAAGGCAGTTGTCTTCATTAGTGCCCCTGTTATGTAAGTTCAACAACTTCGTCTCTGATATTTTGGCAGCCAACTAACCCGATGTAGATTTATCGACGAGATACTCAAGGCTATTGAGCGACAGTTCTTTATGCAGACAACGACCGATACTTCTCTCAAGACAAAGAAAGAGCAATAGAGGAAGGTGTGGACAGAGAGAGACCGGGGATGGTGATGTGGCCAAAAGCCAGCATTAACTAGAATCTACATGTACTATATTCTGACCAGTTCAGAGAGCTGCGATTAGACCTAGACAGCCTCATTGGCTTACGATATAACAAAACCCCAAAATCTGTTTATGCCATTAAATGTTCAAAGCGTGTATACCGTGCGTATCATTGTTCCACAACGAGTGACTGAATTGTCAATTTTCTTGTTCATAGCAAATATATATCTGCATCGCTGTTCTCTTACACCTGGAGCTCCGTCATATTTCCTCATGAATCAACTCCCCAAGGTCCTTGCTCTCCTCCATAATTTCTCTGGCGTCAGAGGCAGACACAGCCATATCCTCCATTATCAATTGTACAGCAAGTTCAGCGACCAAAACTGACTGAATAAAAGCCGCAGAGCCACGTCCGGAGATGACACGGTCTTTTGTAGCTTTCTCCTTCAACAACTCGCCAAACTCCCCCACGAGGTAATCACACATTAGTTTGCATCCACGCGGGCCGTAGTAACCTGGGTTCAGGTCTCCCTCCTTCTTGAGAGATCGGGCTTGACCCCTCTCGATCTTTTCCGCCAGGATATCACGGAAGAAAGACTGTTTTCCATCGATGATCTTGGTCAAGTACGCTCGGTGGTCATCCAGCCGGTCCTCAAGACGCCCCCAGTCAATATGAGGATAGCCTCTTTCGCGCCATGTCTCCATAGCCGTTTCTTTCTTGTGCTTGGCACAAAACCTCGCCTGCATTTGCACATTCAGTCTCTTGCCCTTGGAATACTCCTTGAGAGCCTGCTCTGATACCAACTGCCCACACCACGGGCATTTTGTCGTACTGTCCTCAAGCTTTTCTTCGTCTTCAGGGAGCGCCTCATTGATCGTTTCCGTATCACTGAGCTGATCGAGATCTGACAGGATTGGCGATGATATGCTGCCTGCATTGCTATTGCTGCCATCGAGATCATCAATATCAGCTGGCGCAACGAATGTGGCGGGCTTATACTCGGGCGTTGAGGGTCGTTCTTCCGATATCTTTCTTTTTTTCCCAGGCGGCATCTCCCATACACCCGACCGCCTCTGCGACGACGGCCGTGATCTAGTATTGTTTTGCGAAGGCCTGACAGTGCGCACTTTCGGGTCTTTTGGTAGATTCGATGAAGGTTCACGGCCCAATAATGGCATCTCTGCCTTCCCTCCCTTTTTAGGTGTCGCCAAGTCATCCTTGGGTGCAGGTCTCAAAGCGACTCTCGGTTCTGTTGGACTGTGGAAAGAGTCTTTTGCAACGGGCTTGAAAGTAGGTTTTTCCTCTGCTTCAGAGCTGTGCAGGAAGTCATCTTTCTCTGTGTTCTTATGTATAAGCTTGCGCTTTGGATACTCTGCCTTCCCTGCAGATATATTAATATGATGACGAGAATGTCAGCGACTTGACGGACCTTTCTTGGTTTGTGAACTTTGCGGGTCACGAGAAACTTGCGATCCTCGGGGATGCTGTGAGCTTCCATACTTCAGTGCACCACCATATTTAATTTTACTGGTGGTTTTCTTGACAAATCCTATATCGTCTTTGAACTGACTGGTTGAGCCGCCCCCAGATTTGTCGTCAAGTTTCCTTCGCCTGGAGTTTGAAGAGGATGCTTCTCCAGCGTCTTTAACTGTTGATATCTTGTTTTCCCTCTGGTTCGCCTTCCGTGTCGCATTCTTTCGAGTCTTATCAGTACTTGGACCGGCGAAGTTGGTGCGCTTCATATTTCCCCGGGTCGAAGATTCTGGTTCAGAATCGCCAGACTGCTCAACGGGAGCTTGGTTCTTGGGGCCACTTGGCTTCAACCTGAAATTCACGGCTGACGGCATCTCATCCTCAGCTTCATCCTCGGAAGACATGGGTGGAGCGGTGACATCTTTGGGTTGCTGTTCGAGCTTTCGTTGCTCTCTACCCCCGATTGACTTATGCAGCCGTTCTGGCTTCTGATTTCTGCTCAATCCCACCCTGGGGAGCATTGTAGATCACAGTTTTCTTTGATATGCCTTGATGAGAGGGAGTCGGAGTTGAGATGAGTTGAGATGCGGTGTTAAGAATTCAGAGGGTCGGGTTTCCGCAGGGGGAAGAAGAGCAAGTAAAGAATTAGAGCATCGCCATAAGATGTTTATAGAAAGAAAATGAGTGTGAATGTATGAGTCAAGATGCGATATGACTGTTGCCTTGAGTGGATAGAAGTTTAATCAGGGCACTCATCAACAGCGTAGGTTGTTTGTTGTTCCTTCCTTCACTTTTACTGAGTTCCAGCCTGGGCGTGTCTCCACCTTGTTACACTCGGGTCCCGTCCGTCTACGCGCCTGATTAAACGCGACTCATGGGTTTAGCGCTGAATGTACGCTAATGGCCAGTGCTTCAGAGCAGCCATTAGGTGCCCGCCTCAGTGTTCGGTAGCCGAAAGGGGACGGGACCTGAGTGGATGGGCCATTCCATTGTCATACTTTCAACCTACAACGAACCTCCCAACAAGCTTCAGTGCAGAAACAAACTCTACAACCAAAGTTTCGTCTTGATGTATCACTTAGATACTGCCTAATTCTACTTTAGCAGCGGAAATGGCCCTCAACCGAAAGTACGCAGCTCTCCCAGATCTGGTGAGTTGTTCAAACAACAAAGCGCAGCACAAACATGCTCAACATACATTTAGGATTCTGCCCCAGATATCTATGAAACTCCCGAACTCACAGACGATAACTCTACTGTGCCCGTAAGACTTTCGTGCCCCGTATACAAGGGGCCTAGACTCACGCAATCTCCAGACGACCGCTGCTCGAACTCACTCAGACGACGAGTTCTACGAAGTAGAGGATGAGACACCTGGCATTTCTCGGTCTCGTTTACGAATAGACGACGCGCGTTCCCGCTTTCTTCCCACCAATGTTGACGCAACTGGTGTGGACTTCTCGGATCGAGTTGATGGGAAACGAAAGTCGTACAAGGCCTCCAGCCGAAGACAACGTATACTCGAGGATGGGACTCGAGAGCTCGGCGACCTCTCCGATGACGATGACGACGACGAAGGGTTGGAACGCCGAATTGCCCGCCTGAAGCGCGAGGTGGAAGAGGCAAAGAACGAATATGCGAGGCGAAAGGCGGAATCACAGGCACAGGAAGACACCAGCGCGGTTGCCAGTGACGATCGATTGACTTCACTTAGTCAAGTGCTGGACGAGATATCAAAACCCACAGGACGTCCAACTTCAGTCCGAATCCCAAAGGCGGTTACACCTTCGAGCCCTGAAGAGAAGACCGAAGCACCGTCAGGAGAGGATGCGACTTATACTGTGACATATGCACCAACATATGAACAAAGCCACGCGCTAGCCAAGGCGACCGATTTCGACCGACGACTGCTGATGCTGGAAAAGGGATTGGGGATCAATGCATCGCTGATGCCAGAGGCTGGCGCCAATGGTCTTCCTCGTGCGATTCTGCCTACTTTGGACTCTATGAGCAAGCAAATCTCTACGCTCGCCAAAGCCTCCACTGCCAATTTGGATGCAATTAGTCGACGAGTACGAACTCTGGCCCAGGAGCAGGACAGGCTCAACGACATCCGGGAGAAGGCCAGATCTCTGAGAGAGGAGCTTGGTCGGAGCGGCTCTTCGTCTCAGTCTGAAGAGACTGAGCAGGAAGCTAAAATCAATGCATTGTACGGCATTCTTCCCACTATTGAGAACCTGACTCCTATTCTACCACCCCTCTTGGATCGACTGCGATCACTGAGAGCAATTCACTCAGATGCAGCAACTGCGAGCGACACATTGACCCGCATTGAGAAGCAGCAGGCAGAGATGGCCGCAGAGCTAAAACAGTGGAACGAAGGTCTCGTGAAGATTGAGGCTGCTGTAAAAGACGGCAGTGTGTCCATCGACAAGAATAAACAAGTCATGGAGGAATGGGTCAAGGATCTAGAGGAGAGGATGGAGGATTTATGAGTAATGATGCGTTGGTCTGATACCCTAACAAACAAGTCCAATTACCGTGGAAACGATGTAGTTAAGCTGTTGAATATTCAAACAATTAGATTACTTGATCTTCTCTCATCAACCAATTCTCATTCTCCCTCCTCCTCAGATTCATGATAGCCAGGGCTCGAACGCCACAATCTGCGCCACGTGGCTACTCTCTTCGGCCTTTCTATTAATCCGCCTCCCACACCCGGCACGAATGAGCCTTCGGCTGATTCTAGTGGGGTTAAGGGCTTTGGCACACGAAAACCCTGACAGACACCAAAAAGTTGTCCCAATCAAGTGAATCTACAGCTCACGTTCGCGACCACCGCCCAATCCACCCAAATTCCCTACAGTACGGCTACTCCTCGACCCTACGCGCATTTTCTCAAACATCCAGCTCACCAGTTCTTCAGGTCGCAACAATGGACGCCTCCAAGCAACCCGTCAAGCTCGTCAAGGTCACCCGAGTTCTCGGCCGAACCGGTGCGTTCCTCCCCCACGAAAGTTGATATCGAGGAAGCAAAATATCAAACACTTGGAGACGCAGAAATGAGGAGCGGAATTTTCTGACCAGATGGATAGGTTCTCGTGGTGGTGTCACCCAGGTCCGCGTTGAGTTCATGGACGACCAGACCCGATCAATCATCCGAAACGTCAAGGGCCCAGGTACGATTTACATCTCGGAAATCCCTCCCCGGGGGGCTTCAAGAGTAAGAATACAGAAAAAGGCGAATGCTAACATGCGACCAACACAGTCCGTGAGGACGACATCCTCTGCCTTCTCGAGTCCGAGCGTGAGGCCCGACGACTACGATAAATGTGCATTCTGGGGAGCATGGGGTTCTTGGAAGACGGTCAACGACGGATGGTCTATGCATGCTAATGCTATGGCGTGCGCGCCTTGTATTGGGACTGGGACATTGACCTGGAGCTGCACATGACACTCCAGTTTCATTTGTTAGAGGAGTCACACGGACGGATCTGGTCTGGTATAACGAAAAATCCCAGAACAGTTCTTCTTCTGCAGCATTGGAATGGAATCCGACGAAAAGTGAAATTCATTTCTTGTTTTCTCCACGCCTTTCTCCTTCTCTGTCACAACGTCTCCGACTATTTCGAACTTCAGGCCAGCTCAGGCAAGAAGAGAACCTATCAACAAGTGTTGCGCTACCATGATTCAACGGCCTTCAATGTTGACCAAGCAACGGGAGAAATCATGCCTCTTTTTTCTAACAAACTGTTCTCCATAACTAACCTACTAACCTACCTCGCTTGCATCGTGATTTATCGGTCACGTGCAATGTTTCTGACCTCAAATTGGGCGGGGCGACCAGAGAAAATCTTCCCACTCCCACATCCAACAAACTCTTGCTCACAAGAATCCTCAAAGCTCCCACAGCGCTATTGGTAAGTCAACCACTATTTATGCTTCACACACATCTCTTGGGAATGATGCTTTTTAGCATGTATTACCTGAAACATACATTGATGTACTTTTTTATCACCAAGATCTCTGACCCAAAACCTCATTCACTCATTTGTCTCTGAACTATCTTTCTGGCCAGCTGGCTAACATACAAGAAGAACTTTCTAGGCGCATCACCACAATGTCGGCTGCCCCCAAACCCCCAGCTGGTCACTTCAATGTCCTCTACTTTGCCAGTGCCGGCTCCTTCACTGGCAAGGACTATGAAGCTCTGCCGGCCACCATGACGCTCAACAAGCTCTTCGTCGAGCTCGAGTCCAAGTACCCTGGCATCAAAGCCAAGATCCTCGATTCGTGCCTCGTCACCGTCAACCTTGATTATGTAGACTCACCTAGTGAGGAGGGTGCTTCAGACACGGTGATCCAAGAAGCAGACGAAGTGGCTATCATCCCTCCCGTCAGCTCCGGTTAAAGGATATCGAGTGTCAGTCGCAAACAATCGCTCCGTGTCTGTGTCGTGACTCATTAGAACTCCGTAGTCGCGTGGCCGCTCGTCGTTGAGGTCTCCTTTTAAGGACCTCCATTGCCTGGCCAACTCCCTGGGAGCAATGGCTCAAGTTCTCCAGCCCGTAGCCACGTCCTTGCCCAGCGTTGATTCCGTAATCGCCACCAACCAGGATGCTTCTTGTGATGGCGCCAGGACCAGCGGCCAGCTATCACGAGCAAGACCATCAGCAGAACAAAGACGAGAGTTGATATGATGGCGACGATTGTGGTGAGGCTCGTGATGGACGAGACCTGGCATCCTAAAGGTCGTGTCCGTAGTTCCCATCGTTCGGCCCAGTGTGGGCAGATGTTCTCATTGTACGCTGGTGCAAGCAGTGGGATCTTGCCGGGGCTGGGCACGCACGACCATGTCTGTCAACTGGAGTAAGCAGATGGGCAAGTTGAGTTATCTGGCTTAGATAATGAGAGCCGTACAAAAGGACACCAGCCGCATTGTGAAGCTGCAAGACAAGTTTTGCATGTTTGTTGCTTCCAGCATCTTAGGAAGAGCTCGTTATCATGGTTAGATTGTGAGGTGAAGTTGGCCCGCAAAGCCTGTATCTCATTATGAGAAAGCCCCCAAGTGTCCATAATGAAACACCTCAGAGTCAACACGTTGAAGTAATGAAAATAGTTGACTACGTACAGTGGTGATATCAGGTTGGTAGTTGATTCGGCTATCTATGTATCATAACATGAGACCAAGAATGAGGTTGAGCGGGGAAAGCATCATACATTAACCCCCTGCAGCCACAAATACCTACACACCACAAATGAAACCGACGTCTTACATATCACAACTATTGTTGATAATGATATTGAAACTCTGTTGTGACTTATACAGGCTCTAAATTCATTCTTTGCTAGGCATGGCAATGTCTACGTGCGTTGCATCCAAGTCCACGCAATACTAACCGAACTAACAATATTTGCAACCTCATCCGGAATCAGAACATATCTCGTTCTCTCATCTGTCGAGACTTTCTCACTCGTCGCTTCACCTCTCTAATCTCTTCTCGCCTTCTCTTGGCCCTGCTTTCCTTTGATTCCTCCAATAGTTCGTTACCCAGACTCTCAAATGGCATAAGGTCAGCCAGAAACTGACGAATGTGTAGCCCAGTCTTCTCATGGATAAACGTATCGATCTGCTCGTTACAGGCTGCTGAAGCCGCAATATGAAGACCCCTCAGCACATCGCGATCCAAGATTCCACTCTCGTCATGATCTTGGTTTGCAGCTCGAAGGCTTCGAATGGATGAGGTTCTTTTTGGTACATTTGGCCGGCCTACTTTTCTTCCAGAAAATCCTCGTGAGCAGACAGTAACATGGTTGGAGGGAATCGAAAAGCCATCATGTTTCATTCTTCTCTCTGGTAATGCCCTCCCTTTTCCTTTGTCGAGTGAGGCCTTCTTTAGCGTGGATGGCGAGACAGCAGCCTCCATAGACAGTTTGCAGGATTGTTCTGTCGATGTTGATGGCATCTCTGGGTGAGGCAATTCTGGTAAAGGCTTGTCGGGTTCCTTAATGTGTTGAAAATGTTGAGGAACAAGAATATCGGCACTTAAGCTATGACAGCGTCTCGGTCGAGGTTGTTCCAACGGTGGTTGTTTGATATTCTTTGATGTCTGAACTGGTCTGGTACACAGGCTCTGCTTGTGATCAGGCCCCGTGGGAGGCGTCCGTTCTGCATGAGTATCGTTCCTGACACGAGAGCGACGGCGATCTGTTGATGGGCCAGCATCATGCTGAATGAATGATTCCATCGACATGATAGATCGAATAGTAGGTGTCTTTGGCCCAGAAAAGAAAGCTCGGTTCGATTGGTTTCTTCTCTTCGTGCTTCTAGCAGCTCGAGAGAAAGACTTTGTTGTCCGTCTATCGAGATTTCTTTGCTGGTGCGACTTGCTTCTCCCTGGAGAGGCCTCACCGGGCCATTCCGGATATGTATGCAGTCGCCTTCTGGGGAGTTTGGCCGTAGGTCCAGTCAGTGCCTTTTTGTTCAGGGACTCCGAGTATAGTGGTTTTGGTTTCTGTGTAAGCTGAAGGCAATTCTAGTCACTACTACATTGACACAGATCCCCAAGTTGACAAGAGGTGCAGCAAATTTGGGGCGCCTCGTGCTCAACCGTTTTTTTCTTTCCTTTAGGCTTGTGTAATTTGGGCTGATCGACCATTGCGTATCTCCACTCATTCATGTCTTTGGCATCAGGGAAGGGGATCTCTGTGCTCGAACTGGGGCACCCTGCGTTGCCGTCCACTTGCATGATATGTGCTTGTTCACGTTGAGATCGCGGTGCTCGGTTCGTCGCGGCCCGGGCTTTACCAAGGGGAGTGGAACGTGAAGAGGGCTTTGCTTGGTCCTTTGAAGTGATAGCAAGCCCGGCAGCTTTGAACTCGGAGCGAAAAGGAAGAAGTGCAGCAATAGTATGGAGGCTTGCACCAGAACGAGGGGGGGTTGGAGTAGAAATTGGCATCTTTCCTTTGACACCTGGTTGCTCAGCATATCTTTGAAGCTCCTGTGTAAACTGGTCCAATGCCTCCCTCTGACTTGGAGTTCTAGACTCATTATCGATACTTTCTGTTATTTGCGGAGTGGCCTGCTTGGAATTATCCTGCCCATCCATGGCGTGATCCTTGATTGATAGCATGTGCAGTTGTTGCGCTATGTTCCTCGAAATAGCTTCCACAAGTTCACTATTTACTTTGTGGTGATTTTCGGGCATAGAACTGCCGTAGAAGACATCTGCAGCACGACTCTGCAATGGGGCTGGACGTGTGTGCGCCTCCATTCTGCTGTGATTAGGCAGGTAGTCTGTAGAGTCCCGAGACACATTTCTTGGAGGAGTTGAAAGGTCGGCTTCGGACATATGTAAGGAACTGATATTCTTATGAACAGCCTTTGAAGCTGTCAGGTCTATTTTCGAGAGATATCCGGAGCCCGAAGATATGCCACGTCTTGGCTGTGCATGAGTAGAGCGGGTTTGGTGCCGAGCTCCTGTTCCAGAGGCGGCAGGACCAGGTTCGAGGTCATCCATCCAATCGCTTTCGTTGCCTTTTGCAATTGTAACATTTCTAGGGTGACTATTTGGGGATGCTGTCTGCGATGTTGGAACGGGTGGCGATGAGATGGATCGATGCCCATGGCGCTGTTTGCATGTACCTGGGTATCTCACACGCACTGTTCTTCGCGGCCGAAAAAGTACACGCCCACGAGGCCTTGAGCTGTCGCTGACTGAATAAGTTGCTCGTTTGTGAGGCAAGGGTAGAGAGTCGTGAGAGCCGAGGTTAGATGCTGGTATGGCCATTCTGTATGTAGTACACGAGCTATACGGTTTCCAAAGAGTTTTTGATATGAGAGAGTAGTTCTGATTATACCGAAATCATAGAGTCATAATACAGGGAGTTGATGTTAAAGAAGAAGAGAAGTCTATGCCGAGACAATGCTGAGTCGTGAGGATTCCGAGAACCTGCCTGCTGGAGGGTAGGTAGGCAGGTACTATTGTACACCTCTTGCCGTGATTCAATCAATACAATTGAATAACTGACCCCAAGAGAAAGGAGCTATTTAATGTCTTTGATGCCTGGGGACCCGTAGATTTCAAGTTGGCGTCGTCCTTTCCGTAGAAGGAATTCGATAGCGGCAAAGTCACGCTTATCGATGCTCAAGTTGCGAGAGAACTCATGTCTATAGGAGATATTAGAGGATTTGTTTCAAGGAGCTATAGATTCGATATCAACCAACCTGGCGAAGCTCTCAAAGTGTGGACGAGTAGCCTATGTTTCAGGGTCAGTCAATCAGTCAGTCATTGGGGAATGAATTGGCTCATTCATACCTGAGGCTTCTTCCGACTTTCTCTAAGACAGTTTCTGTAGAGTGCTAGGACTTCCTTCTGAAGTCCTGAGAGGCGAGCCATCCTGGTTGAACCTTGTGGTTCTGATTTCGATTGAAGTTAAATATCTGAAGTGTTGATGTAATCAGAAGTCAGATACTTAGACTGAAATATTGAGGGAGGGCACTTGAGGTAACCACTGTGGAGACAGTCTTTTGGTCAAATGCCTGTGCAACGCCGAAAGTTATTCATCATCTCTAAGCACCTATACAATATTATTCTACACAGTCTAAATATCATCATTAAGATTCACTTCTATTCTAACAAACTGGTAGCTATGTTCATTAGAGTGCGGAATTGTAAGCGGAATAGCTCCATCAGTTCAGGTATGGTTCCACTGGAACTTGCACTGTTATTGCCTGGCCAGCACTGAACTGCAAGTGCTAAGACTCAACTCCATGCAAATGGAATCATCAGCTCTAAATCTAACCACTGACAACCACATCAACCCCTGTATCAGCATCGCCTCTCCTTTTCCAGGCTACAATGACCCCTTTTGGACCACGCGCCTCCTCCAGGGCGCGCTATTTATGAGCTGAAACTCGGACTCGATCCTAATGGTCCCTTAGCAGCTTGTGCCACTACGCCCGCCTCTGCGGGAGCAGTCCAGAGATGGCCAGGCAAATACGAGCGTGCCACGATACGGAGCATCTGGTTGGTCAGATACACTCTTATCAACAAACACCATGTTCCATATCAAGGCATTCCAGGGCATGATCCCTTTCTATATTCTCTTTAGCACTCCCTCAGGGCTGACTCTAGCCCTGGAAGATGCCTAGTCCAGCTAGTGAGGTGACAAGCTGATCATACCATCTATGTATGTCCTGGGCAAAGCTACCAGGCACCAAAGATCCCTCACATACTACCTACTGTACAGATATATCCTGTATAGAGCCCGACCAACGAATGGATGATGAGTTAGCTTACACCCAGTCAATAAGATCCTCACAGCTTTGACCGATAACTTGACCTGCAGGTAGCTAGGACACTTCTCAGCCCATATCTTGTTTATATAGTTTTATTTCATGATCAACACCATCTGCACATTCAATCAGTCAATAATATCGCTTCTTCGTTTACTCTTCAGTGGTATAATCCAGCTCTTTAACCTTTGGGTTTACACCCTCTTTACTTGCATTTACACAACAGAGGCCACATTCATGTCAACCACGATAGCAGGCATGGCTGGGTTGAGCCGTGATCAGCCCCTCATGCCTGGTTCCTTCGGTCCTGAAGACTATATCGACTGTCATGGGAACCCTTTTGAAACTCTGGAGGATCAGGAGTCTGGCTGTGAGGAACGAGAATCACAAGCTTCCTGGACAGTCAAAATCTTACCAGACCTTGATATCTCCGAATTGGACTGGCACAGATACCGCCCACCTAATGCACTCAAGAAAGCCCCAAACATCACATCTCAGATTCTTCTCGATATAGTACAGTCTTCACTTGAAAACATCAAAGCAAGAAATATAGAAGAGGATCGTCAAAGGAAAGAATCCGAAGAGAAACAGGTGGTTGAAGACAATACCAAGGGCAAAGGGCCTTATTTACCCATCATTATTCCTGGCGAAAACAATATCCAAGACAACAGGACTCAGGTCGAGGCTTCAGCTGGACCTAAGGTTCGGAAGGAGATTCTTATGACTACTTTCGGCCCCAGCGTTGTCACCGTTTCCAATGCAAAAGCCAACAAGAAACGTCTGTCCGCGCTTCGTCGGTTCTTCCAGCGCAGTTACGAAAAGGGCGAAAGTAGTGCCGCGGGTGCAGCTCTTGGGGCTTTGCGAGAAGACGCTGCAAAAGTCGACCAGGCCAGAGAAAGCTTCAATCATTTGGCCAAACCCAACCCTGCTCAATATGTGTAGGTTCCGTTCATTAAAGTCACTTTCACCTACTAAACCGTTGTAGCGAGTGCGTCTCCTGTCTAGACGATTTTCACCCCAAGGATATCGTCAACGCACCTTGTCACAGATACTGCCGCGACTGTTTTGTCCGTCTGGTTTCCGCTGCATGTCACAACGAGCAACAGTGGCCGCCTAAATGCTGTCTAAACGAAATACCTGTCAAGACTGTCCTGAGATTCATCTCTTCCGACCTCAAAAAGACATTTGAGGAACGGTCTAAGGAGTGGGAGCTCCCCATCAGTGAACGGGTTTACTGCAGTGACCCTAACTGCAGCCTTTGGATCAGGCCAAAACGTATTAACCCTGGCAGACGTCAAGGTATCTGCGATCGATCTCATATAACATGCACCTTATGCCGTGGGCCCGCCCATGCAGGAGAGGAGTGTCCCCATGATGTTGATATGCACCTCACGAACCAATTAGCCGAAGACGAGGGCTGGAAAAGGTGTTTGAACTGCAACGCTTTGGTCGAGCATAGGGAGGCTTGTCAACACATGACATGCAGATGTGGCACTCAGTTTTGCTACGTTTGCTCTCGGCGATGGCGAACTTGTACTTGTACCATGGAGGATCTTCAAGCACACAAAGAAAGGGCTGCAGAAAGACGAGCAGAAAGACGAGCCCAAGAGTTGGTTGAAGCAGAAGAACTGCGACAAATTCTTTTGCAGATTGAAGAGTTTGAGCGCGAGGAAGCTCTCAAGGCCGAACTTCTACGAGTGGAACAGGAAAGATTGGAAGAGGAGCGCCGTCAGCGCGAACTCGAAGAAAGGGTACGACAGGAGAGTATTCGTCGAAGGGATATCGAAATGAAGTATCAAGAGTTGCAAATCTTGCTCGGTGGGTTGCACGACCTACAACAAGTATTGATAGATGTTGCCCAGGAAAAGGAGGCCGAGATTGTGGTCATTGAAATCAAAACTGCAAAACAAGAGTTGGAAAAGAAACACGAGGCCGAACGATCCGAGTTGAAGGTAGCTGCTTTGAAAAAGATGGCAGATAAGGAACATGCACTAAACAAGGACTTCCATATCCGAGCAGCTAAGGAGAATGATCTCGAAGAGGCCTACCACGAGCGACTCAAGGCTTATTGGAAAGACAAGGAGAACGGAGACCAGGAGATTGAGACTGCCATGCTCGCTTTGAGAAAAGGTATGGATCAGAAGCATCATGCATGGCAAAAGTGGAAGGCCGAGCAGCTCAAGGCCTCAGAAGCCAAACTCGGAGACAGCAGGACTTTTCGTGAGGAGCTCATGTACAGTGCCAAACACCGACTGGACGATTCATGCAAGGGTAAAGAGATGGAAATGATGAGGCGCATGGCAGCTGAGAGGAAGTGGTTTGAGGTTGTAATCTTGGAGAGGGGGAGGTTGCTGAATGATTATAGGGTTCAAGAGGTTGAGGGTGATGTTGATAGCATATTTGTAGCCGAATCAGAGGACTCGGGAAGCAGTCACTATGTCGCGGCAACTTAGATAGAATGAATACAGTTGGTAAATAACCATAGGTAGGCTTCGAGATACAGTCCCTTTGTAAAGCCATGAGATTTCTCTTTCTTGGTGGTTCAATCTGATCACGTGCCGTGACTTGCACAAAAAACCTCTTCCTCTCAAGCAAACCTCAGCATTGTGTACGACTCACCACTAATACGAAATTCACATCACGACCAATAATAGAATACGTTCGATCTTCTGAGTGTCTTTTTCCAAGAATGTTAATCGAAGAAAAGGGCGAATCCGCCCAGTAAGTTCGCATCACCATCCTGACATGTCCAGGGTATGTATGCCCTGCTAACAGTGAAACAGTCCACTCAAGATCTTTGATGTAACTAGGAAGCAAGATCGTTTCTTATACGCTCTGGCGCCTATGGTTCGCTATGGAAAGGTAAGTTACAGTGGTTGGTATTGTGGATGACTTCTGATCTGGAATAGCTTGCCTTCAGACAAACAGTTCATAAATATGGAGTTGATCTATGTTGGTCTCCCATGATCCTCGCCAAGGAGTTTAATCGGAGTAGTTTCGCCCGAGATAGTGGTAAGTCATCGCATATACAAGTATACGAATCTAGTATTGATATATAAATAGATTTAACCATATCTACTCAGCCTAACCAACCACCAACCATCGTTCAGTTCGGTGCAAACGTCCCCCTGGAACTCGCTCGTGCTTCAGCTCTCGTCGCTCCTCACACACAGGGCGTTGATCTGAACTGCGGATGTCCTCAGTCATGGGCTTGTGCTGAAAAGTTGGGCGCGGCTCTGATGAACCACCGTGAGTTGGTTAGGGATATGGTCGTTGAAACTCGACAGCGTCTGGCGAGTGATGGATGGGGAGTTGGTCTTGAGAAGGACATTGATAGTCCCAAAGGTCGAAGTGTGAGTGTGAAGATCAGGATTCACAACGACCTCAGGTATGCTCCTTTTATTTTCCATGAGAGTGTGTTACTCATATATCTAGGCAAACTATGGATTTCATAGACACAGTGATAGGTCACCCCCAGAACCGTCAGGTTGACTGGATCACTATTCACCCACGAACAAGATCAACACCATCAACCACGCCAATCAGGGCGGAAGCTCTCGAGATTCTAACAGCTAAATACTCCAAAACCCTTCCAATTCTCCTCTCTGGGGATGTCTTCGACCTCAGCACTCTCCCCTTCCAACCCACCATCACTACCAATAACGACGCCCCCCTCCCATCAATAGACAAGCTCGTTCTCAACGACACCGACTCCGCCGTGAACATGCCACGCCCTAGCAACACCCACCTTTCCGGCTTCATGTCTGCCCGTGGTCTCCTAGCCAATCCGGCCATATTTGCCGGCTACTCAGCCTGTCCGTGGGAAGCCGTTGAGACATTCATGTGCAAGGTTGCAAAGGCTCCTGTGCCGTTCAAGCTGGTACAGCATCACATCATGGAGATGACGGCGCCTGGGATGGGGTCTGACAAGACATCGCTGCTGGACAAGAAGGAGCGTGCAGAGCTTATGAGGTTGACTAATACATGTGAGATTGTGGACTTTCTTGATGAGAAAATTGAGGAGAAGACAGGAAGAGTTGGCGGTATGAGGCGAGACCTATGACCGGCCACTTACTATCACGTCGCACAACAGCTTTGAGCCGCCGAACAAGAACATGGTATCTCATTCAATGCATTCATGGCTACAAAAAACAACTCTCTGCTACCTATACTACAGAGTTCCCCACTATCCGCCTCTTAGACCAACGCTCAAAGACCACTCAACACGCTCTGAATGCCCACAGTTCCCGAGTCATCACGCCTCTGCACAAACGCCCTGAAGTCCGCCCTTGACAACTTCCCCCTCACACCCGACGCCGCCAGCGTTCGTGTCTTTTCACGGAGCGCCTCGGGACCAACAATGAAGAGGGAGCCAATTTCGGTGAGCATCTCGACGGCCGAGGAGACCTCCTTTGTCAAGGGCCACTCACGCATCGTGGAGACGTACTTTGCAATATCCTGCGTCACCATAAGACCACCGGTTGCATTAACTTGAAACTTCTTGAAGTGGTCAAAGAGAAGCTTGAGTATCACCAGGGCAAGTTCAGTGAAGAACTTCTCCGAGTTCTGTCCATCGATAGCTTGACGCGCAAGACGATGGACGCGGGCCAGGAATGTGCAGATGCTCAGACATGTCTGCGTTTGCAGCGAATCAAGTTCGACCTCCTTTGGTCGGAAGTCCTGCTTCCTCTGGCCAGCCAAGGACTTGGTCACCCAATTGGACACGACGTCAATGGTTCCCTTCATGATGTTGTTGGCCTTCTTTTCAATGTTACTCATGGCCACCCTCTTCTGCGCCTCCATGCTCCGCCTGACTGTTGTGTTTGATTCCGCGAGGCGGATGAGGACCACCGCGATGAATCGATCCATGAGGCTAGTAATTGTGACAGCCGGCTGTAAAGTCGGCAAATATGATAGATCGGGCTCTGTTTTTGTGGTTTCCTGCACAGAGACGTGGTCAAGGGCAGCGTCGAGGGTTGTCTCGATGTAAACCTGACCTAAGCTCGTCAAGAGTAGGTTGAGGAGGGTATTCACATCCTTTGGAGTATCCGTCTGTGATCCAAGCTCAAGCGTACGCTGGACACTCTCGGCCAACCACTTGAGCATACGCTTGGCATTGTCGACACTGAGAGCACCGTCCTCTTCCGAGACTTCGATTTCATTCTTGTTGTCCTTGTCCTTATCTGTAACACCAGCAACGCGCAGCATCATCTTCTTCTGTGTAGGTGTGAGTTCTGACGAATCTAATCGCTCAATGTAGGCGTCCTTTGCGGATGCAATTAGTTGAGTGCCCTGCTGAGCAAGGGATGCCATGAATCCAGTAGGCGCCTTCTTCCGCCTTGAATGGTATATACTGTACTTGAACAGCAGTGAGCTGTACATTTCTTCCAGACTCTTCCTTTCCCGCTCGATGTACGAGTTGCCTATCATATATGGCACAAAGAGCTCTTCCATCTGCTGGTCGAGGGTGTGTGCTATTTGAGCCGAGCAAGGCTCAGGATGTTCTGTCAGGCCATGAGACTTGAGGTCTTCGACCAAGGACCCGAGATAGGTCCTCGACGAGTGCAAGGCTCTCAGGAAAGCCAAGGAAGAGATTTTGAGAGTTTCATCCAATACCATTTCGAGTCTCTGTTGAATTGACTGCTGAAATATTCGTTGAATGAACTTGATGAGCACTGTTTCGTAGTATGGGAAGATGAGCTTGATCTGGTTGGACTCATCCTGCATGACGATCTTTATCTCGTCCAGGAGGTTCTGCAAGCTTGGTTCGACTGTCGGTGGCTCGGAATCAGGATCTGCCAGTTGTTCCCATGTGTCGCTGTCCACTTGAACTTCGTCGGCGAGGAGTTGATCGCGGTCCAGGAAGAAGGCATGTTGGTTGACAAAGGTGGCGATAACACTGGCGCCTCCATTGAAGTCGTAGAGAACCTTTGCACATTCCATCATATCGCTATAGTTGCCCTTCTTGTTGCTGTTTTCGAATTGTTGAAGCAGATCTTGTTCGAGCGTTTCGCAGAACTTCTCCAAAACTTCCCTGGTATTGTGTAACCTCATAAGTCCAACCACACCATTCGTTTGCCCCATGTTTCGATGGCCGTTCGTCTGGCCCCATGATGTCGGGTCGAGTCGCTGGCTGATGCGCATGAGTTGTCGAACAATCATTGCGCATCGCACTTTGTGTTCGGAACCGGCCTGTCTTTGGACATCTTGTAGTAGTGACAACTTGCCCGTCTCGCTGACCTCGGTCCAGCACTGGATCAAAAATATGGCATCGTTAGCACGCCGTCGCTTCTTGTCCAGATCCTCGAGTTTCTCTCCGATTTGAAGCGCAATGTTGCCGCCAGCGTGTGATTTGATACCGACTCCGTTCTTGAAGGAATGTTCCTGGTTAAGAGAAAGATCGAGTTGTTCAAAGGCCCGCATGGACTCGTCGAGCTTCTGACCTAGTGTTTCGAGTGTTGAGTCGTGTGCGACCTCTGCGCGGCGCACATGCGACAGAAGCTCCGACTCTTTCTCCTGGAGCTCTGCTCCAAGCGAGCCGAGTTGATCTAGAGCATCTAAAATGGCGAGTCAGTATGATTGGCTCTGTATCGAGGAACCAAAGTGTGTTTGTATGCCGGCCGTACTTTCAAAAGTTCGAATCAGGGGTTTAGGGTCGAAAGGTGTTTGCGCAGTACCAGACCGGCGGTTCGAGGGTACGGCGCTCTCTGCTAGACTGTCGACAAAGTCACGTACGATAAAGTCCTTGTTGGAAAAGTCTTCGAGAGTAAAGCTCGGTCCTCTTGGGAAGAGAGTCTTTGGGCCGGAAGCGGTGCGCTCCATGTTATTGATGCTGATGAAGGTAGAGGCGCTACATGTGGAGGGGGATCATCGACAGTCGACACGTGTAAGAGGCGGTGCGTAGATAGATGTGAGGTAAGGCTGGAGCGTAGACTATGTACCTATTCGCCAGGTCGCGTTGTCGATCTCGTTTCGTTGTCGCTCATCAAAGGTTCATGGTGTTGGTTCGATGGCGATAAATAAGTGGTAGGTTAGGATACCTTGCCTCAACCTCAAGCTTGGGTACATCCTCTGTCGTAGCTTACAGCGCCCAGCCCCGCTATCAGCTGCTGAATTCCAGTGGAGGAGCTGAGCCACAGGGACATACGTGACAGCCAAGAGCTCCAGTGGGGAAAAGCGACGTAACCTGTATCGCACCGCCACGACTTTTTCCTTGCCATCCATATGTACTTAATTACACGTCTGCCCATATTCACCTGTCCAAGCTTATAAGCCTGCCCATCCCATCCCATCCCATCCTCGGTTGCTTGTGCAATTGCCAATCCCCTGAAATTGAGTCTTTATAAATTCGAAAACCTGTCGCAAGTTATTCCAATTCCTCGGGTACACTTTTGAGTCTACAATCACTTGTTAAACAGCCTCGAGGCTGCACACTACAACCATGCCTCTCATGACAACTCGCGATCGTCAGGCCTACAGGGCCGACGAAACCAAAGACCACATGCTTATGGATGACGCGGAGAGGCAAAGGATGTTCGATGTATGATCGCAAGAGTATATATAGTGCGCTTGGCTAACTATTCGCAGTCCTATCTCCCGAAGCCCAACGATCCGATGTCTACTCTAAGCTCAAGCTCTCGACCGCAGCGACGTTCGCGACTGGGACTCCGTCGCTTCATCCTGAACCAAATCCACGTCCTCATTTTTGCTATCATGCACGGAATCTTCTCTCTATATATCAAGATACGCCAGACATGGAACGTCGTGGGCTACCAGATCTTCTCTGTCGTCAAGTATCACCATGGCACGCCGCAGTATATCAAGAAGGACCTGGTTGGTTTGACAAAGAAGCCAAAGCATCTCAGTGTTATTCTGAAGCTTGAGGAAAACCATCGTACTAAAGCCGATGTCGAACGACTCCTTGATGAGGTAGCCGAGATTGCGACATGGTGCGCCTGTGCCGAGATTCCCATGCTCTCTGTTTATGAGAAGACAGGTTCGTAGTGACACATGTGATACTGTTGCACATATTCTAACATGAGACAGGAATTCTAAAGAAGCACATGCCTCGAGTCTACGACGCCGTCAACCAAAAGTTCGCTTTCTACTTTGGCCCCGAGCACCCCGGTCTGACTATTACATCACCCCACAAGGAAGACTTCCCAGCACCCTTTGGCGAGAAGCCCAAGGAGCATCTGCGCCTACACCTAATCTCTGAGCAGGACGGACGTGACTCAATGGTAGATCTCACCCGTACCTTGGCTGAGATGTCGCAGAGGGGCAAGCTTTCGCCCCGCGATATTTCGATGGAGTTGATTGACGCCGAGCTTTCCGAGGGCATCATGGCTGAGCCTGATCTCTTGCTGACTTTTGGTCCTTACCTGGAGTTGTCGGGTTATCCCCCTTGGCAAATCAGGTTGACTGAGATCTTTTGTCTGCAAGATAACGAAAGGGTTGGATATCAGGTCTTCCTCAAGGCTCTGCAACACTACGGCAGGGCCCAGATGCGTCACGGTAAATAGACGTTTCGTATCTTGATTTTCTTTGTCATCGTTTCTATATAACTTAGATTAATTCTATTTCAATCTATGATTTCCAAACCAACATTTCTCGAGCCTCCTTATTCCATCTATACACTGGTCCCGTCCCAACATTATAGTTGTAGTAATTCTCTGTACCTCCTTTGACCATTGCTCTTCGAAAAGTGATGTTGATTCTTCCACCATCCTCCTGGTTCTTCCCTGTTCGCTTTGGTATAGAATGCAACCAGTTCGACTGCGTTCTCCCTCTCATCAACACCATATCACCACTTCCCAGTGGTAGTTTCAGCGGCTTCGCATTTACCGCAGGAGGATTCACGGCGTTCGGGGGTGGTGGCTTGTGCTTCATGAGAAAATCGCGTCGTGCTCCGAGTGAGAAAGAAGCAATGGCCGGATCGCGACCGAGGAACTGCTCATCATCGCTGTGGAAGCTGATGCTGTCTGAGCCAGAAGCATAATAGTTGACAAGGCAGAAATTATATTTGCAACCCGTAGCCAGCTCAGTCCTGTAACGAAGCTCATCGAGACATTTTGGTATAGGTCTAGGCGGATAGTTGGCATATCGTTTATCCAAAGCTCTTGAGCCTGTGTTGGCGTCTACGGGAAGACCTTTGTCGTCGAATTTAGATGTCTCGTCGAGACCAAACACAGTTGTCCATCTTATATATGTTAGTACAGGTTCCTCAGGGGACGGTTATGCATACCTTGGTGTTCGAATCTGAGTTTCTATGCCACCACGTTTAATCTTATACTCGACTCTGTAGAAAGGGAGTTCTGCACGAAGAAACTCAAAAAGTCTTTTGGATACAGGACGTGTTATGAATGGCTCAAAATACAAGAGATCTAAATCAGGTTGATCATTGATCTCTCTCGCTGGTTGATCTGGTAGAGTGACTAGTTCCTTGCTTAGAGAGGGTGGTAGGTTCTTGATAGGATGAGGGTAGAACTGGTGCTCCGAATATGTGTTCTATAGGATTTGTTAGAATAACTAAATTAAATTGTATTCAAAAACCTTACTTCTTCTGGAATTAGATCGCTAGATGTTGTTATTCCAGTTTCTGTTTTGGACTTCTTTACTGTAGGGCTGAAGAACGCATCAAGTGTACGCTTCTTGGACATGGTGTCAGAGGTTGCAGTTGGAGTTTTCTCTCAAGCAAGTGTATTTATGGTGTTAAGATGTTTGTTTCTGAGTTCCTATGTACAGAGCACAACTATCGACCGTGAATTTGTATCTATCTAAGTCGTGACATCACCAAGTCCCCAGCCTTGCCTCTAAGTCTAACTGTGGCGTTTATATGTGGCCGTGCAGAAAACTACAAAGCCCTAAACAGATCGACCCAGCCTCACCATGGACCAGCCCAAGCAAAGAGACCCTTGTTTGACTCATGTCAGTCCCAAAAATTCAACGATACCTGAGATCACGATGGATGTTAGTTCTCTCTCAACCCCTGCCACTATATATATAGGACAAATGAAAAAAACTAATGAGATTTAAAATATTCAGAAAAACTCTCAGTTGCGAGGGATGAACATTTTCCGGGCACCCGCCGCTCGCGCGGCAAAGACACTCGATAGATCTCTGTTTGCAAAGACTCTCAACGCTGCAGCTGCGTCTATCAAGGAGAATAAGCTCTTGTCCAAGTATCGTAAAGAACTTGAAAAGACAAATGAGGTCCTCTTTATGGAGAGGTTTAATCCTATCTTGCCTGATCCAGACCCATCGCTTGCTTCCCAGGGGAAGAAATGCATTGTATTGGCTCCTCAGATAAAGTCCACTTGTGAGTTGTGACGCCTTTGCGAGATGTTGATAAATTATGCTAAAGAGGTGCAGCCCCAGAGACATGGAGTCCCATCCTTCAAGAAGCATCCAAAGTTGGCGATATCAAGGTGGTGCCGTATGATATTGAGATTGGTTATGAGTCTTGGTCATACCGTATGTCAGACTCTCGTCAATTACAAGACTGATACTAACAAAAACAAGTGGACGTTATGAAATCGATCCTGCCAGAAGAACTTCATGAAGAGATTCCAAGTGGTTTCAATACAGTGGGACATGTCGGTATGCTTCTTCTCTCCTGACAACTATCAGTGTTCTTGTTAACATAACATACCAAGCCCATCTCAATATTCGAGACCAGTACCTGCCCTACAAGAACATCATCGCTCAAGTTCTTCTAGACAAGAACCCTCACATCAAGACTGTCATCAACAAGATCGACAATGTCGGCTCTGAGAACGAGTTCAGGACCTTTGCCTACGAAGTCCTCGGGGGCCCTGATGATATGGACGTCGAGGTCAGCGAAGCTGGCTGCGTCTTCAAGTTTGACTACTCCAAGGTTTACTGGAACAGCAAGCTCGACACCGAGCACAAGAGAATCGCAGGTCTCTTCAAGCCTGGAGAGGTTGTGGCAGATGTCATGGCTGGTATTGGACCCTTTGCTGTCCCAGCTGGCAAGAAGGGCGTCTTTGTCTGGGCCAATGACAAGAACCCAGAGAGTTATCGCTACCTCGAGGAGGCGATCCGGAGGAATAAAGTGAGTCGACTAACCATCGTCTCATTATGGTTCGATAATTAACCCTCAAATGCAGGTCTCTGAGTTTGTCAAGCCTTTCAACTACGACGGCCACGACTTCATCCGTACATCCGCAGACCTTGTTCTAGAGGCATCAAAGCGAGGTGACTGTGCCGTCATCAAACCTCCAAGGCCACCAAGAAAGTCTGCGGCACCGCCTCCGGAGCCTGTCCGAGTACCCGTACCACCAGTAATCTCACACTTTGTCATGAACCTCCCGGCATCGGCAATCGAGTTCACTCACAATTACCGCGGTCTGTATTACGGCCATGAGGACTTGTTTGAGCCTCACACCGAGACCAAGCTGCCAATGATTCATGTACACTGTTTCGCAGTCAAGGCTGATGATGAGACACCGTTGAATGATATCTGCGAGCGGATACACAAAGAGATTGGTGTCTTGCTCAAACCGGGCGACCCAGAGAATCAAGGTGAAGTGCTCATCTACGATGTTCGAGATGTTGCGCCAGCCAAGAGAATGTTTTGCGCCTCATTCCGTCTACCGCGTGAGGTTGCCTTTGCCGAGAGGGTATAGACGGAGTTGGTCGATGCCGATGCCGATGTCGATGTTGATGCTGATGCTGACGCGGGGCCCCGGATGGTTCTTGTCGGCCGGACGAACGGCCGGAGGTATCCCCGCAGGTGCTGTCTACGGGCTGTAACGCACTGCAATAAGATATCAATTGATCCACCAAATGCACCTACAAGGCTAGAAACTCAAAAGGGAAAAGAGGGAGAAAAGAGAGAAAAAGTTTAGACAAACCAGGGCGCTAGGACGTCGTCCGTACAGTACCACGAATGCAACTCTCTGCCGTACAATCAAGAATAGGGTCACATTCGTCGGGACATGACTGTCGATAATGAGGTGCTCACTTATCAAGGGTGATTTTCTCCTGTGATCCGTCCGTCCAGGCACGATGACGCTTTCATGATAACTGATAAGGCTCCTTTGAAGTGTCTGCCTGTACCAGAACAAAACAGGACCAAAGCAGCCTCTCATGCAGCCGGTCAAGGGAGCTTGGGGATATCCTGGCAGATCAACGGTGCATCCATCATAGAGCCCTTGGCTTTGCTTGGTCGACAGGCAAAATAAGCTCTCCAAACGCCATGCGTGGCTGACAAGGTCAAGACGTGGCACCCCCCTCACGGCCGAACCAACTTGAACATGAACCAACCCACTCGCTCGCTCATGGGAACGGGTTGTGTCCCATCACCGATTGCATCTTATCTGGGACACCCTCTCGCAGACACCTGACGCCTTCTTGAACAACGCAGACGCACCCCTCCAGATCCTCCTCTGGGCTGCATCCTCCACCCTCGCGTTATGGAGAATCAGAGGAGAAGACCTTGGTTTCACGGCATCACCGTTGGACTGCAGTCTGCAGTGCGTCGCCCATACTTGCATGCATGCATCGGAGCTGACACGCGCCCTGTTGTTGTGCAGCTTGGAAGAAGAGCCAAGCAAGCCAAGCAAGTCTTGGAAGGTCCATCAAAAATTGGGGAGGCAATCAATTGCCCGAGACGTTCAGATTGACGGCGACTTATTAAAGAAGCAGTATTCGGCTTCTTCTGCACTGCGCGTTCAAAGGCGCCCACGCGGTGGCTGCATGGTATCGATGCCAACCTCAATGTCAGTATGTCGTGATGTCCATATCAGATTTCACTTTCACAACCCTGTCAAAGTCTCTCTTCCCTCAGGTCCCTCGCCAAAGAACCGTTTTCTTTCTTCCTCTTTCGGTGTCGTGCTTCCAGAGCATCTGCTGACCCCTGGTCTTCCCGCCATCCCGAACCCCACGGTTAGTTATCTCCAAATCGAGGCGACCTCGGTGTAGTATTCCGTAACCCTACGCGCAGCTAAGGGTGCTGACATCCCACGCAAATTCCCCTGACCGATCTGCCATACATACATCCTTCAGCCATAAGTCCTGTCTGCAAGCCATGGTCACATTGCATTATCAGTGAGATACAACAACACCAAACATGGTGTTACCATACCATCTCCGCAGCATCAATTTCGAAAATGAGATGGAGGCATGTTTGAGGCTTCTCGACTCAGACTAACGGTGCCAGCTTTCATAGTATGGTGTATTCGGCGAGTTGAGCAAGCCCACAAAGGAACCGAGAGGCAGAGCAACCTGGGTGGAATGAGAGATATTTGACCAATGCAACCAACTTCTGCAACAGCATGTTAATAGTGGCGAGGAATTCGCCCATGCAAGCGATTTGTAAGTTTGTCATCCACGCTCTCGCTGCGGGTCCAGGAGGTGTCTTCATCAACTGCAAGAGAAGCCATTTGGGAATCATGAACCCAACCAAACCATCGATCCTTTGGCGCGCATAACCGCGTACCATTAACCGCTCGGCCAAATATATACCAATATAGCAACCACTCGGTCTTTATCTTTCCCTCACCCACAACTGCAAGCCCAAAGAACGGGTTGTGGGAACAGTAAACCACCAAGAGAGACTCTGGATGGGATCGTCTGGCGTCCCGGTTCATTGTATGTATGCAACGCACGCCGCGCACCTGCACCAAGGGGCCATCTCCAATTAGGCTCTTCTGCAGCGCTTCGGAAGCCAGGGTCTGCCAGGATGGGGTGTGGAGTATCGAGATGGGGAAGGGAAAGGTGGATAGTCAAGCCATAATGAGGCTGATGATGTGAGTGAGAAAGCGACTCCATCAAGATAGGGTTGCAGTGTAGTTGTCGCTGGTGTTTCGATATAAATCAAACCCCTGAGGCGATGGTCGAAGGGGGGATGTCATGGCAAGATTCGCGGGCTTCGCGCCGAGTCTACAAAGCCAGATTTCATCATGATCATAGGACTGAAAGTTCCCGATTCTATAAAGGTTTTCTTGCCAAGGACATTCGTAATATCCAGTCCATGGTTCTATTGGCCTTCCTCTCGTGGCATAACTCACTAAAGGATGCACATAAAGAAATCTTCACATGCCAAACCGTGGCTTCTATTGATAGATTTGAATCTTGTTGGTCAATCCCTATCATGGAGCCACATTACTAGGAAGAATCGAGAGTCGAATGCAGAAACTTCAACAGGCAGCATTTAGCTAGGTTGTAGGCATTCGAGAACCACAAATTCCTCAATCTAGCAAATTCAATTTCTAGTTTTCTCTTCGTTAAAAAGTCAGCAAGTTCCACTTGTTCGGTCCGAGATAACTTACGTTCCTACGTACCTCTCTCAACCGACCCGATGTACTGACAACGAGGGCCAATTGTGTGATTTGATTTGATTAGCTCGATCATCTAGGCGGTGCCGATATACTTGTTCGAGGCCTCGATTCTCATTCCTATGGTGTTGCAAACTTGAAAAGAGGTCGTAACAATGACATTACTACTACGACCTTGGAATATCCCTAGTGGGGGTTGTGAAAATGCTGGATAATGCATGCGTGAATGTTCCAATACTGTGAAGTATGAGTAATAAGCAGCTCTGACGCCAAACTGGGCCGACAACATTTTCATGTCTGAATTAAGGGTATACATAACTTCTATGCTTGATGATGCATTTGTGGTGCAATCAAGATATGCATCATCTTGTCATGACACTCAGACATCCCCCCTCCAAGACCGAGAATGAATTGCCTCCATGAGTTGCTTTGATGTAACTTCAAAGCTATCACTTTCAAGGCCCTTCGCAGAGGGTGATAATGTAGAGATCCAACAGACAGTTTGTCCGTGTTGGTATCCCGGGAGCGCCCATGGAGAGTGACATTCTATTCTTCATGCTGCACTCAGTGAACCTGGCGGTTCTCTCCATACACGCGTCAGCCATATGTGCTCGACCACAAGAGCATATCTCAACCCTGGAGACTCTAGACCGACCATGAGACCAATGCCCATGGCCGTCATGAGTGAGGGTATCAAACGTTGACGTACGGTACATCTTTCAGAAATACCTCAATTTGTGACTGACTGACTGGTGGAGGCTCGCTTCTCTGAAGTTTGATGCGATTCGAGTTGGCACGCCAGTGATGCTAGCCGAAGCTTATGTCTTCTCCAGTGCGGAGACAACAAGAGGATCACGGCCCAAGGCCCACCGTGATATAACAAGGGCTCTAGATCTTGTTGGTGGTCATGTACGAAAGCTGTTTTGGGGTCGGAGCGAGAAGTGATGATCGATATCTCTGTCGATCAGGGTCCTTGCTAATTGCCTAGCTCAGTGACTTCAGCAGTCAGGTCCAGAGGCGGGTATATCCGACCAAACATGTTTTGATAATGACCTGATGCGAGGCCCATAGAGTTGCTTACGTGGAAGGTGTCGAGTTCTCATAACTGGCGTGAGTAGGACCGAAGCAGACCCATCAATGGTTAACTAGTCGGTTTCATTAGACGCTTCCGTCGATGTATCGCTATAACTTGGATAGACCTACCTGAGTGGTAGAATCAGCGAATACAGGAATTCATGTCGTACCGACGTCCATCAAGCGGAAAGTCTCGAACAATAATAGCAGACTTGTCGTAAACCCTTAAAAAGAGCCGCAACTTGCTGAAGGCCATGACTAGTGTGACCGCTGAAGTTGTGAGACAAACCTTAACAGCTATTACTATGCCCAACTCAGAACTACTGAACCAGCTTGTGATCAACTCGAGCGAGAAATTAATTTCAATATCACCAGTCTTGCTTGGTATTGATATATTCATAAAACTTATGAACGCCAACAGTTGTCGAGGGCAAGGAATGCCTTGGACGATCAGAGATCAAGCAACTGTAAAGGATGACAGGAATATGCATAGCCGTTGGACGCTGAACTAGACACTGCTGCTGTCAACATACCCGAGAGTAGTGTTGAAAATCTCGATACAGACTGCGGTGGCTGCTGGGGCGAGTGTTCGGCACCCAGAATTGCGATGTCGTCCTTGTTGGCCACGCTGCCAAGGTGTCCTAACTTGAAGTTAAGCAAGAGCGGGGATATCGGCATGGCCCTGTTCTACTGTATGTAGCCAAAGCACGATTGCATCCGCTCAGCTCCGCACCAAGATGCAAGCTGGGAGTTAGATGATGCAAGGCATGGCAACCAATGGGTTGAGGCGAAACCAACATGAAGGGGAGTCGAAAGTGTATTGGCCCTCAATCGTCACTGCCGCCTGCAGCGTTTCACAGCAGAGCCTTCGCCGGCCCACTCCCAAGACCACCTCGGACGTATTCTGCTGTCAGGAAAATACATGGCTATACCAGAGTTGACCAAGACAGCAGCATTGATGGATCTGATGGCGGAGTATGATGGCTGACGATTGATGGGTCATAGCGTAAAAGGTCCAAGGGCAATATGGTATTTGTTTGTGCTCAAGTTGGAGTCTCGGGTTTTAACGGATTGAAAGCTTGCAGAATTCAGGGTTGGGAGTTCATGTATGCATGTGTGGGTGGCGAAAGGAAGAATATCGGAAACCGACCGAGATACGAATAAACCGAACGATAGAGTTGGCATCGAAGCCGATCCTATCTAAGAGTAGAATCGTCAAGCATTAGATAAGAGCGTTTGTGTTACTCGGACACGAGGGAGTTGAAGACATGGCGCGCAAGCGAAATATGAAAAGTAAGATAAGGAAGATAAGCGTTCATGAGGAAGCATGTTGCTGATACGTCGAAGGATTCGATATCAGGAACCGGTTCGCGGTGAAGCTGGGGGTGCATGGTTAGTGGCTGGGTAGGTGTAGGGGTATTGGTTTGTGAGGGGAAGATAACTTAGATCTCGACCCGGGGTAGGTAGATTCTGGGGTGAGGGGGTGGATTTGGGGCTGGGCGGCACCTTCCAGTCAAAAGCAATGAAGAAGGCCTGAGTCTGAGTCTGAGTCTCTGAGACGAGACGGAAGGAAGGAATGATTGCTTGCATATCAACACCCGTTGCTATCTTGGATGGTTGTTTTTATTATTGGCAGACAAGATCAGGGGATTACTTTCCACCGTTGTACCTATCTACCCGCCGTCGAAGAGTCTTTGCCTACAAACGAACAATGCTCAAGTACTAAATATACTGGACAGCCGCCTTGACAATTGATTTCAAGACGATCAATAACCAACCAAACAATATGGTGAAGGTCTAAGCTCGGATCCTGTACCTGCTGTAGCCGTTGAGCAAATCCAGTCAGCCAATTAATGATGTGAATTGAGCACTCTGTTACACTCAAACATTCAGGTACGATACAACGGTCGGCGGAAAAAGACACATGGGTTGTGATGAGAGGGGGCCACTGAAGTGTCAGTGTGTTGGTTGATCGGTTAGGTCTTGGATGATTGTCTCACCCACACTCCCTTTCTTTGTTTATTTGGAGAAATTGAAACAAACATGCCTCCCACACTTGGTCCCAAGAGTCTTAGAATACCTATGCGCCGGGGCATGGCTTTCTGCCTTGAGAAGTGCACATGCGTTGGGTTGTCCATGTTGCCCTGTATCACCAGTAAACCGGCAAGGTGCTTCTGCCATTGATCACGGGACTCAAGATTCTTGAAGTGAGGGCCTGAGCAAGTCTTCTTCAGCTGTTCTGTGGTTGCACCTTGAATGGAATAGTTACTCTATGGCCACGAGGTGTTGTTGAACTAGGCCCAGGCATCACAAGTGGCAGAAGGCCAAATCTCAGAGCATTACAGTAAATGTGACAGCCATTACCACAATTTACCCCTGGACGACCTGTTACATCGGCTGTCGAAAATTTACGATCCTGATGGTCTCTCTACAACCAATTGTCGATGCTCGTGGTTGTGTTGGTCGTCGCCGAGTGTCCGATGTATGTAAGATGTAACCCGGGGCAATCGGAATGTCATGATGACGACGGACAAGCTGAATTCGAGACCAATCTTGCGTGTCCCTAGGGCTTAGGACAACCCTGAAAGTGAGCAGTACTTTTACTCGACCAGGGAAGGGATAGACCGAGATGAAGTAATTTTCAGATTATGGATACACACATACATTAGTAGTTACTCCAACTGAGAAATCTTCCCCTCCAGGATTCTGCTATGGAGATTGTCGATCCCAGACGCAGCTAAACGTCGATCACAAAGGCCGCACGCACGGACCGTACCTTTTATCACCACATCAAACGCAAGCAGGCTGACGTCCTGGAATGCAGCAACCTTGCTACAATAGCCACAACACCACGGTTTGGGGTGGGGTGCATTCCTGCGATACAACGAGGGTACAGTACCTAGAGTACCTACTGTGCTGAGCCGCGGAGAATCAAGGAAGCCACATACGGCACTGAAGATGCATCTCGACTGATGTGGTTTGAGACGCGCATCTTGCTGGTATGGGATGCTTGGATTTCTAGGCGAAACGTTGAATGTACGTAAGTGAATTAAACCCAGGTTTAGCGGCTCTACGTTTAGATGACAACAGAAATGGCTCGGATGATGATATGAGATTCCAATTGGCTTGCAGCCAGGCACGGCAGAGCTGACTTGAACCCTCTGCATCTCGGGATATTACATCAAAAGCTTCAGTTGCATGTACAGCCCCAGACACAATGGCTGGTAATATGGCGTCTTGAACCCCCGAAGAATTGAGTTCTTTGGCGTTAGCTGAGTTCCGGGCTGATTCCGTGGTGCCCGCCAACGACATCTCTCTGACGACGAAATCAACTGCGGAGGTCATCTCCAGCTCGCTGCAGCTTCAGACTGATGCAGCGTTGGTGCGATCCAGGCCTTCAATTATGGAGCTTTTCGATGAACTGATGCGAGGGGTTACTTCATCGCTAACAGTAGCGCTTAGTAGTCGATATATTTCTCCAGAAGTTTAGCTTTTGCAGTCGTTTAGCCGCGACCACAATGGCTGTAAGGGAGTCATCGTCGTAAACGACCCAGTTGTTCAGGTCTACGGATACCTACCTACCTACCTATATTGGATATTTGAAAATTCACTCATCCATACAGTCTAAAATTAGGCTCCGAGGACCCCGGAATTTCCCTGTCTGAAATTCGAGATTCAGGGTAGGGTACAACGCCACTGAGAGTAATTCCGAGCACAAAACAACTGATAATGACGTTTTCTAAATCAAGCATGGTTACGCCAGAGCCCTGCATTTGAGTGAGACATGTCATACATAACGGGAGGACATACAAAGAAGGGAAAAGAAAAAAAAAACCGTTTGTCAAAGCAACGCAACGTTGTGTGGTTACTATCAGAAGGAGGCTTAAAATTTTCGACATTTTCTGAGTGACCGAGGAGCCAATGGCCAACGGGTCCTCTGGGGAATTGACGACGATATCCGATCCAATCAATTCAATTGCAGACGCTAAAATGAATAAATTGGATCGTTAGTTACTCTTGATCAGGGGGGTGAGTAGTTTCTGGAACTTATCCGGCCCTTGTTAATCCCCGCTCTGGCCTCGGGCAGTTGCGAAAAGCCCAAGCGAAGAGCAAAAATGGAAGATGAAAATTAATTTGGATAAAGAAAAAACCGACGATGTTCCCCTGCCCTTGCTAGCCTTCCATGGGCCTGTCCTTTTGGGCCTTGGCTTCAGTTCTCTCCCCTTGTTGCTGACCCAAAAGTCTAAGTTGTCCATCCAATACGCTGGGCTCAGTTCGCACGGGGGAACGATCCGTAGGCTCCGGAGGACATGGTCGGGTGTCTGGGTTGGACCGTTCTGCTGGGCCTCTAATAAACCACCCCCTCCCTACCCTGGGCATATCCATAGTTAGTTATTTCTGCTATCTGTTGTTGCTGAGGCTTGATGTTTTACCCTCTCACGGACTCCGCTTGCACCCCGGTTGTCTCAAATCTGGTACCCGAGCCCATTCCAATGGGGGCCAAGAAGAGGCTGAAATTTACGGATATGGAGATGAGAGAGGATGAAAAGTCTGAATATGAGGTTGATTTTCTCAAAGTGCGAGTCGAGCCGAACCGGTTCGCTATACTATCGTGGCTCGGGCATCTCCCGCATGTGGCGTTTGGTAGTGCAGGCTGAATATTCTGTCAGTTGCGATATGGCGTATCTTTACTCTGTAACTCTGATATGTACAGTTCACTTGAGCAACCAAGATGTGGTAAACATGTATTAGATGTTGCTCGTCAGGATCGACTGCTTGCGGTGTCATCCGTATTCAATCAACTCCATTCTTGTCCATTCTACTGAGACTCGTGTCTTTTGTTCCTTGTTTAGAAATGGGGCCCGTACTCTTGATTAAGCCGAGAGAATCAGGGAAGACATCTACGCCCGGGCCCAGCTGAAGGCGTAACATATCAGTCGTATGGATGTATGGACGGACTCGAATGTCGTGCTTGCTATGCTATATCCCGTGTCCAGGGTGAGGCTCACTGAAGACGGACATTCGATCGATTCGTATCAGTTATTTTGATCACGCGCATTACCCTGGGCTCCTCACTTATACCACTTTCCCCTGTCAGTCAGGAGATAGGCTGGTGATTCTGCGTTGCTCGTGATGGCTATCGCTCGCTACCAGAGCGCGGGATTCTATTTCCCCTGCAACGGTCGCTTCTCCCGAGTGGATATTCACTTTCCAAGTAATAAATTGCTTCCGGAGTTGGGCTCTAACCCCGCAAACAACCTTGCCGCTTCATCTTATTGTAATGTAATGTAATGTAATGTATGTATAGGTACGGACCATGCTGTAAAATCCAATGCGCCGACCTTGGTCATGGGGTTACACCTACGCTGTAATTACAATTCATCGTGGACTTTGAAGCACGGTTTGGATTTGGGCAGAGCTGGAGAATTGCATACCAGGCTTGCTTACGGTGGAGTTTATCGAGGTAACGCGCCATTTGGTTCGTAGGATATCACATCACGTTGCATCAACCACCAAAGGCTCTTATCGGCCAGTATGTACCTAATAGAAATATAATACTTTCCACTGGTCCATTGTCTCGCCAATTGGGTTTGAGCCTCTTTGATCTGCGCCGAGAGCTACAACTGGTAAGTCAGGGCGGGTCAAGAGTTAATTGAAGGGATGAGCTGTGGTCCGCATTGGACTGTTTGTTGGTTGTTGATGATATCTATTATGAATGTCTAGCTTGTGGCATTGTTGGAGAAATGTAACATAATGATATCTGAACTTGACTTCTTGGCAGACTCAGAATAATTAGGTACCTAGACCAGAGGTTTTGCTACGCGTTCGTGATTATTTTTCTATGCCTGAATTTGCTGAGAGAAAAGGATGATGCTTACGAGAATCATGCTATTTTCTCAGAGTACGGATACCTTGACAACACACAGACACACACAGACGCGTAGCCACGGCAGTCTCGTCAATCATAGAAAAGCCGTTACCTGTCTCGGCGTTCCGCCAGCATTATCACCACACTCTGCTCTCGCTTGTGGCCCCCCCATGTTGGTTTGGCTCAAAGCCCACACCGAGAGAGACACCCCCACGCCCCCTTCTCTGATGCTTCTCAACTCGTTCTACAGCGTAGCTACTCTTTATGGCATAATACGGAGTTTGGCTGTTGTGATGCCAGGAATACATACAGATGCCAATTGATCTTCTGCAATGGCGTGAGTTCGCGTACGACCATATGATGGCAGTTATTGGTGCATATGAATTATGGCTTTGATAACGAACGAACTTTTGCTCTGCACCATTCAATGAAGGATTACCTAGTCCTTGACGACCCCACGTCTGGGGCAATCTACGAACATCGATCATATCGGGGCTGAACTAACTCACCTCCCATGTCTTTCTTTTCTCCCTCTCGGCGTTATCCCTCCTGGAGTTGTTGTAACTAATACATTTGTAGCCGTACCTAGAGTCGATATCAAAGTTAGTGACCTGAGACAGATACGTATCTGTCTGTACTGTTTCCCCTCAGGGTCCTCGCACCTGTCTCCAAAACAAGACGAGACCCTCGTTTCCCCGGTGGCTCATGGCCGCAAGCCGAACATTTCAAGTCAGATTCAGAGATATCCGCCGTGTAAGACATTGGCCAAGGATGAATGAAGTCCGCAAGCTAGGATGAACTCGAGATACTAGTTGTTGTGTCGTTTCTCCCTTGGCTTGGTCTCGGAATGAGCCTCTTGCCCAGACTTTTGTCGCCATCTCAAGGACATATTGAGCGTGCATGCGTATCAAGTTGTATGCATGCATATACGGCACGGTAGGTAGATATAGATAGATACGTACACATTACATGGGTAGACGCAGTAATTGGCTAAACACCAAAGGGGATCAAGGCGCTGCTCGCCAAAGCCTTGAAGCTTGACCAGCCCTGCCTGCAGCAGCGGCCTGGGCACAATCTCACCTACATACATACAGCAGCACGATGTCGCTGAGCTGGGGAAGCTGGAGAAGACCCGAAGGTTGGATCGGATATCAGGAAGATCATTGGATCTAGGCAACGATCCCGTCTTCACCCGCCAGTCGCAATGCGGATAGATACACCTCTCGCATAGATGGTAGTAATGCTGTTGTACAGTACAGTAGCTAACTAGTTGAGAGGAGTTGAGCAAAGTTACAGCACAGTTTCTGTTCGTCCCCTCAGTATTGCAACGCTGCACTCCTCACTGTCCCCTCAACTACCGATAATAGGCATGGACAGTACAGGATCTGCCTGTAGCTGCTGTATGTATGTGTCTCTATTATCTCTGTCGCAATCGCTCCCTTCTTCCACTTAAGGCATACCGGTCGGTGGGTTGTTGGTTGTCTCTAGCTGTACGCCCTCCAGAATCATCCTCATCGGTCCCTCGTCTTGATAGAGTTTATGGATTTTTGGCTGCGTTTGACTATCCGTTCATGTACTGTATCGTACCGTCATGGTATAATTTTGCCTGCGTTTGACTTGTAGACCCAAGAATATTAAGGTAAGGCCGTCTCTTGTGGCTTCTTATCTCCCCCGCTCTCCCTCCCTTCCTAGTGATTGCCAAACCCAAATCTGTGCCTATTCCATCATTTCTACTCCCCATCGCCGCCCCATCTCAGAGATTCATCATTTCTTCGACTTATTTTATACCCTCTCCGCCGTCTCTCGAATTCCTTTCTCCCCTCAACTTCCTCCTCCTCCATCTCCCCATACTGGACATCTTCAACCCTGGGGGAAGATCAACAGCCACTACGCTGAACACCCACTGTAACCGCCTACCCAATACTATCACAGCGGGCGCAAATCCCCGCTATCCGGCCGGTGACCGAAGTGTCAGTGCATAACGAACCAAACCACCAAGAACAGCGACCAGCAAAGCAACCCAGCGACCAAGCGCCAGCCAGCCAGCCAGCAGACGAGACCAGAACTTGACCATCCATACCTGGACCATCCCCACGAAATTCGTCACCGCAACTGGGGGAGGTCTCAGTCGCTTCAACGCCACCACGCCTCGACCAGGTTTAGCTCATCCCTGGCCTGCCATCCCCCATCCTCCATCGTACAGTACACACCACCCACAAAAAAACACACACCCACAACACCCAACGCCAGCACCAGGTTGCGCTACGTACTCCTCCGGTACGCTAGAAACTAGCCCCAAACAGAACCTGTCCACCTGCCTGCCCTCCAAGGACCCCCGGCTACGGCTATTGCCTGCTGTTTGTTCAAGCACGGCTGTTAGGTTGACTCTACGCCTGCAATTGCTATAAGCCTGCCCCCCACCCACATTGTTAAATCCATTCTATTCTCTATACTTCGTGTCCACGCTAGATCTCGACTCTTTTATCAATTCATCTTGTTCGACAGCATAGCATTCGCTTGTTTGCCTCTGGACTCGCCTGTACTCATGAGTCTCTAACCTCGACTCCCCTCGATTTCACCTCTGCTGGGTGCTGCGGCATTGAAAAGGTTCCCTTCGGTTCTCCCCCAAACTACTACATCATGGCTGTCGTTCTACCATCCGACGACAACGGTTACTTCGCCGGCTCCGGCCTACGACGCTCACATTCTCATTCTAACTTCATCTCCTCAACCTCACCATTTCCCACATCTTCTCACCTTAGCGATCACTACAAGTCTGCATCCAAATCCTCTTACGCCGAATCCAATTCATCATCTGCTCCCTCGTCTCCCCGTACCGTCCACGCCGACTCGGTCGATCTCTCCTACGCATCTACTCCTGCCACCAATCTCTCCATTGCCTCTGACTACGACGACACCATTGGACTTGCTGAATCACCCGAAGACCACTTCATGTTCCCGTCCTTTGCGCAGGAGAAGTTCTACGTCCACCCAGAGATCCGCCCTGAAATCCATCACGATGACAACCTAGAGCCACCCCCCAGTCCTCGAACTGGTGACTCTTACACTGTTTCTCCCGTGGAACACGAGAACTCTGAAGAGGCCTCTGATGATACATCAAGACCTGAGACACCTGAACATGAAAAATCGGAGCACGCCGAGGATGATACTGCAGTGTCAAGTAGACCATCTCGCCAAGTCGATTACCTATCTCATGAATGGAGAGAGGAGGATATCTGGTCATCCTGGCGATACGTCGTCACCCGACGGGGAGAATTCCCCAATAGTGCTCGATTAGAAAATGCTTCCTGGAGGACGTGGATGAAGGCCAAGAACAACCTCAAGACCATCTCCCCCGAATCGCTCAACTGGTTTGTCCCCCTCGGATCCCCCCCTCTACCTCTACTTTTATAAATACTTACACCTTCAAGGCTCAAGGACTGTGATGTCACCTGGCTTTACGGCCCTCTGCAGTCAGGACCGAAGAATCTTCACCCTACCCATACGGAGCCTTCAAGTGTATCGCTATCCAAGGCTGACTCGCTCGTCAACCTCAACAAGAAGCCAATTCTGAAGAAGAGAAGCATGTCTGAAGTCATGCTTCAGCGATCGCTGTCCACGGCTTCATTATTGAAACAGGCCACGGCTGCTGTCAAGGCCCAGGAAACAAGAGGAATTCTTCGACCCCACCTTGGTCGGTCATCTACAGACTACTTTGCATACCCCTTCTCATCACGTCGGTTGAGTGGAGAGAGCAGCAGCGTCGCCCCTTCAGTAGAGTCATCTGGAATTATTTCCCCCAACTCGGAGCGAAAACACATTCACTTCAATGAGCAAGTCGAGCAGTGTATAGCTGTTGAAGCTAAGGGAGATGATGAGGAAGACATGGCTGATGACCATTACGGCTCTGACAGCGACTCGGACGACGGGGTCATGATGAAGCGAGTCAAGACAAAGAAGAGGCCCATTTCTCGACGCAAGGCCATGAAGTCGAAGCCGGCAGTTGAAGGAAAGACAATTGCCATGCTGCCATCCACCACACTCAAATATCGCGAGGACACTCCCGAACCACGAGAGACCGCCATGAAGCACTCTCGAAGCCCACTCATGTCCCCCTCCTCCTCGCAGGAGACACTACGACCCGCCAAGCAGTCAGGCAAGTTCTTCTTCGGAGAGGAGGATCATGATGATAGCCTCGACAATGCGTTGTTGAGTCCCCGCTCAGGGTGGGCGTCACCCCCCAATGAGGGTACCGGTGGAGGTCTGAGCAGGTCCATCTCATCAGGCAGCCTCTGCGAGGAGCCTGCGGGTATGCGACGCACACCATCTGGCATGTTTATGCCCTATGAGGAAGGCGAAGTACAATCCGGTGATGGCATTTTTGGCCGGGTTATTGACACGGTCAACACTGCGCGTGATATCGCCCACGTTATCTGGAACGTTGGCTGGAGGAAGTAATGGTTATACAGGCGTTCGACTCTAATTTAGCGACGCGGTTGGAATTTGAACAAGCCCACACAGGCTTGTGACTCACCCAGTGTGAGTTGAAACGACGCCATGACAACAAAAAAAAGCGCATCTATACAGGAATTTCCGAGGATAATTGGCCCTGATCCGCCATACTACCGCGACCATGATGAGCCAAGGCTTGTTACTCGGCAGACAGCCTGGCATGGGTCACAATGTCATCTTGGAAAGCGGCACTGGATTCGGATTTCTATCTCTCATACACGGTCTACAACAACAACGAATGGACAGAGACGAAAAGACTAAAGAAAAGCAACGTGCTTATTGTGGAAAAATTGGGTGGTTGCGAGGGATCCCACGGGTAAAGGTGAGGGCCATATGGCAGGCCTCTCACAACCGAAGACGCAATCATTGGTTTTCAAGCTTGTTGTTGAAGGATCAGCCTGCCCCGTGACGCCCGCCGGCCCTCGGGTCCCGACTACGAAGTCGGGGTGACGGAAAAAAAGAGGATTCAAAGGTCACAGGTCCGGGGGATATTCGGCGTTATAATTTTTTCTATTTCCGTCTTTCTTTTGTGGCAAGGGTTTTATTTTTTTCTTCATGATATCCCATGGGCAAGTGGGTACTACGGATCACAGGCGGCCTCGGACGGTTACGGAGGGACCAGGAAATGAATGACTGACTGACTAGGGAAGGACAAAGGATGGGGCCAATTGATTGATTTTTTTCCCGGCGACTAAGGCGACTCTACGGTACGGTCAAGGCCAGGGCAGGGCAGGGACAGCTCAAAGACAGAAGACGAACAAGAAGAAGAAGAAGGACACGAACGGCAAATGGCAACAGGACCGGGTCTTCAGTGCGTTGGTGAATTGGATGTACATAAAGACAGGGGTCGGTCGAATCTCGACCAACGCGCCCGGACTGAATGGAAGCCTTCGCAAAACAACAAAAGCATTTTATGATATAATAATATGGTGTTTACCATTTCAATCTTGTCAACTGTTTTCCAAATAAGACTACACGCATATTCATCCATTGCTTGGCTCGGAAACCATTTGATGAAGCCTAGTTTACCCAGTGCCAAATTGTCTAACTATCCCATCCCTTGCTGATCATACTGACCCTGACTTGCAGTAGCTTTTGGATTTTACTGCGCGTCTTTGACTTTGCCACAGCTCAAGCGCAAGCTGTTAGACGGGCCAATGAGCGCCTCATCCATGTCGATCACCAATTGAGACGCAAAGCAGCGAAATTGTTGGGGAAACAGGACACGGGCTGGTCTGTTCTCTTCGGCGCGCGTGACCTTATTCCACGTGCCCTAACGAATTGCCAGAGTGTCAAGACCGCGAGAAAAAGAGCCGCCGTAATTCGTGATATGGCACTTTTGGACAGGGATATGGCTGTTTGAAGGGCTGTCGTGTGAGTATCCGTGAGGCTATCAGCCGAGGATGTGGTACTGCTCGCTGTCCTACCAGAGCAAATGGCATTCATTGATGGTCACTTGCGACATGCAGCATTGGCATCGATGAGGATCTGGATAACGGTTGCTCTATAATTGGATGATCTACTGTACATCTCATGCTTTTGTATTTTGTATTCCAAAACTTTTCCAAATCTGACTTGGTCACGTAAAAATATACATATCTATGGTACAGGTACTGTATGATACAAGTGACGTACGTAAATCGGACAAGGGGAGATCTACCGTTGAGCCCCAGTCTCCCCTGAAAACATACGTCGCACAGTGCTGCTGCATTTGAAGCCAGCACACAAAACTTCCAAGGACCACGTCAGGGCTGTGTCAATCAATCCTCCAGAAGACAACCCCATGTTTTCTGGCGCCGGGGGTGACACGATGGGATGTGCAAAAATGCGGGGGAGACATGAGCGACTCCACGCCAGTCAACGGTTAATTGCTTAAGCCATTGGGAAAAAGGCGGAGAGACGGCTAGAAACATGGGGAAAAAGTGAATATGTGAGACAGAAACACCGCCAATCTCACTCACCCACGATCCTGCAAGCCATGTTTTCGCCATTAAGGCGGTGACGCTCAAGCTCAGTGTTCCCTTCCACACCCCAACAAAGTCGTCGTTCGAGAAGACCAAAGAAGACACCACGGCGTAGCTCACGAGGCCGGGGTCACAACCGGGGCGTCCGGGGAGAGTGCCGGCTGGCTAACGTCCTGTAGCCCTGTCTCGGTGGATGGATAGTGCTTGAGCGCTTTGACGAAGATGTTGCGTTCGTGAACGTTCACGTTGGCCAGCTCAACGTCGAACCTATCGCCCACCTTGATATCATCGACGAGCACGAGGTCATCGAGGCCGTCGACGTTGAGGATGGCTGATAGGTCGAATAGGTCTATCCGACCGGACACGCCTCGTCTCCAGCGAGCATCCACGGTGAAACACATGCGCTTCGGTGTTGTCCCTTCAAATTGCCAGGCCCGCACAAGCGCCATGAGCATCCACTCCTTGGTGCCGCGAGACACGGTCCGGGCCATTCTCTCGCGCATGCGCAACAGCGAGAGCGTGTTGGGGAGCGTCTCACTGGTGAAAGGCAGGATGTCGTTCAGGTCATCAGTCTGAGAGTCAATGCTGCGGTTTATCCTGCGCTCATGTGCCAGTGCCGCGTGGATTTGCCAGTGGACAATGAGGTCAGAGAAGCGCCGAAGAGGAGAAGTAGTTTTGGTATACATGTCCAGCCCAAGCATGAAGTAAGGGCCAGGCTCTGTAGACATCTCGATACCACCAGTCAAACGCGCCAATTCCTGACGCTGTGCCCCTGAGGGTGAGATACCCTTCTCGAGAAGAGGGTACAGCTCTTGGTTGGCGTATTCAAGGAGCCTGGGCATGTTCTTCTGCGAATGTGCGTCTCGTCGATAGGGGATAGGAATATTGCGGTCAGAACACCACCTAGCAGCAATCTCACCGGCAAGCACCATTGTGTTCGTAACTACAGAAGCACCGTTGAATGCATCGTAGCCGATTTTGATGTAGGGATCAGGTGGCAAGACCTCGGTGCCCTCTTTCTGTTCCGTTGGCACGTCCTCGAAAGCGACAGTGACAGAAGCGCTTGGTAGGAAAATGGGCCACGCTCCCTTTGAAAGACGTTTCCCTTTGAGAGCTTGAGAGAGACGATGCAGGGTCAAAAGATCCTCCTTGCTCTTGTCATCCAAATCTTTAGCAGACATCATGGGCCGATTGGGTGCGTTGTCCAAATTGTTGGGCAGCTGGCCAACAACGAGGGTCTGGTCAGATACTGGTGGAGGCGGAGGCTCGTTGCAAAACTTGGCAACATCTATTGGGTCCAAATACTTGACGTCGTGTAAAGTACCCGGCTCAATCTTGTAATCGAGCAGATCGCCATTCTCGTTGACCTTTGCGCTGAAAGTGAGAGCGGGTCGACCACTGGCAAGAGAATATTGGTCCACCAAGCTACCTGACTTGTAATCTCCTGCATCATCTAGACCGATATCGTTTGGAAGCATGGCCTGGAAGTGGCCAGGAAGGTAAATGTTCTCTGGGATCAACTCCAGAAACCTGCCCAGCTCGGAATTTGGCCGGATTCCTGATGCCGGATCGGCTGTATGGACATGAATCCAGAACTCATCAGGCTTGTCTGTGCGTTCCAGAGAGACACCGTCATCGATAAGCATTGTCGAAGGAGCATCGATACAGAAAACAGGAGTGTCGGCCCAGTCTCTTCTGACGCCCTCGGCAACATCTGGCCGAATCGATTTCTCAATGGTAACTGGAGTCTCTCGAATGAGGCCGCCTCCACTCTGAATCTTGACTTCGGGGAAACGGACCTTATAGCGAGATGGGATTTCCCAAGGAGGAATTATGCCCAACTCTTGTAGAAAGGTCCAGGCGCAGCACTGGTTAAAATCGCCCTCATACAGATCCAGAGCTCGGAGGATAAGAGAGCCATCTGCGTGGAAGTGTGAAGAATCTCCGAATAGGTCGTAGCTTGCCCACCATTCTAGAAATCGAATGAACTCCAAGTGTTTTCTGGACCATTCCACGGTCTCAAGTGTCACCCCTGACGTAGGAGCGAGAATTCCATAAGGTGTCCATGAGCGCTTTTTTCGGTTGGCGAGAACAATTTTTCTTGCCTTCTGTATGAAAGTACCAAATGATGTGGTTGACATATCATCTGATGACATAGTTCCTGATGACCTTGCCATCACGTGAATGTGTTCGCGGACCATGATGGTAACACGGTTGATCATCATGAAATCCTGGTAGGGAAAGATCTCGAAAAGGTGGTCTTTTCGATGGCAGTCGGGCGATGGACTCAGCGGACGGAAGACAAAATCATTGCGCAGGAGAGCCGTGTGAACTGCGTACAAGGCAGCAGGAGGGAACCGATTGTCCCGCTGGAGTGATTTGGGCAGCAACACGTCGGCCAGCTCGAACAGACTCAGATACTTGGTCTTTTTACCGTCCGAGACCAGCGATCTGGCCATATCCAACTTGTCAATACTTGTATGGAAGGCTTCGTCTGCCTCGAACATGAACTCCTTCATCTTGTTAATGAGGTGAGCACCGACATCTCGTCCGGGGCCCTTTTCTCGTTTGCGCAACTCCTCGTACTCATCGGCTGTGGCATTGGGAGGAATCAAAGCAAGAATGGGGCGCAGCTCGCTGGCGCTGGCGAAATTCGACACAGAGAAGAGCGCAGAGAAGCCCATGCTGATGACCCATCTGCCTGCATTAGTATAAAAGTGATACCTGCCACCGAAGTATCCCAAGTATATCCCAAACAAAGGTGTCCGTGATCCGGGCTGCTTCATTTCAACCAGGGCACCGGGAGACTGTGCCTCGTCTCCGACAATGGCAACTTCAGCATCCTCCTCGGCGATATTCGCAACTGTGTCCACCATACCCACTGGGTCTGATTTGAAGTTGTCCAATTCAGATGAGCCAGTAGATTGAGGACGAGTGGTGCTGTTGGTTACGCTGGTCCAGAATGAGAGATCCGGAGTGACGGGGACTGCCTTCCTCTCGGGATCGTTAATGTTGACCCATTCTTGTAACCTTGTTCGAATTGGTCTCTTGTCTACAGCGGGAGGTTTTTGTGGAAGAGACGTAGGAATGTGCGTCTGACCAAAGACATCTTGAGGGTGGTCCTCGGTAGAGGTAGAGTACTGATGTAAAAGTTAGAATATGACACACTCGATCGAGGTTGTAGTAGAGCAACAGACGCTATGTCGTCCATTCAAGGGCCGAACAGACGAAGGAAGTGAAGATCGTGAAACATTGCGACCGTGAGAAAGGCACCTCCAGCAGACATACGAACGGCCCGCTGACCGTAGCATATTTGCAGTATTTTGTAAATAAATACCCTGTAACAGATATTGCACTTCAAGAACTTTGCACGCGAGGCTGAAAATTTTACCAATTCGTGATGGCGACTTCCACGGTCGCGATGTCACATGATCTAGTTCTTTCCACTTTAATTGAAGAACCTAATGGGTCGAGTCATTCATCTACCTACCTACCTTAGGTATTTCGCCAGGAGCCAGCCAACTTGCCTCTTGGTAGATAGCACATACAACCTTTTCAATAAAACCATTGCGATCCAAAAACATCACCAAAGAAAAAACCGATTTTTTGCCTACCTACCTATGCATGCATCCGCCAATGCACCCTGTCTCGTCGCAAGCTGTAGATAACAGCAAAAGGGGCTCTCGACTTACATACGGATACAAGGCCAAGAACTCGCTTGCTACTATAATTGGCAATAATAAACAGTCGACAATCAGTTTAGCCTAGCACTACCTAGCTGATGGCGAGCCAGCAGTCCCATTATTCGAGAGGCCTTGAGATAAAAGACCTTTTCTAATTGGAAGGGCTCCCTGCTCTGCCGAGCATCCAGACCTGGCCTAATCAGCGACGGTTCAGAGCCAAGAAGTGTGTGAGATTCACTTCATTTGAGCCAGAGGTGATTCCGATTGATCGACATTGCAAATCCCCAACTGAGGTTGTTGTTAATATACTGCTATACGACCTTATAACCGGAGAATAAACCAGCAAAGCAGGGGACGAAACATCAGCCAATTCATGCACTGGCTGGTGTCAAAGCATTGTTGGTTGGCACGCACGAACAATTCCGTCAGAAGTCTGGTATTTTTAATGATTCTTTCTTACTTACTTTCTTTCAGCACGGCCGAATACCGTGCGTGCGATGCGACAGTAAATACGAAGCGCAATTACAAGACTGAGGTCCATATGGGTCATATCATAGTCATACATACAGGTCATTTGCTAGCTGTTTCAAGCAGCGCAAAACCCGACCGACAAGCTTTTGCCCCGGCTTTTTCGGATTGGACATGTAATAGTTCCCCGCATATGGAATGCATGCTGCACGATGAGTGTTGTGCTTTTTGTCTCGGGGGGCCTGAGACAGACAGACAACCAACTGATATCAACCCGATAGAGGCGGCTGCTGATTACGCCAGAGGGAAAGTGATGGCACACACGTTGTCACCAAAATGAACCAGTCGCTGGGCGTCACTGAAACAAATCAAATGGAAATGGAACCCGACGTCTGAATGAGAACCCCTGGGCCCACCAAGCGCCAACGAAGCCACCGCTAGGGTAAATTGGGAGACTTGGTTATGGCAGATGCAGGAACAAATTCAATTTATCGACCCCACTAGCTCGCTGGTGAACCGACTGGTCGCTCGCCGATTGATTGATGGATTGATGGATTGAATCAATCAATGAATGAAGAGTCGGTCGGCAGGCATGATATGAGTGAGCATCGTTGCACGGGTATATACGGAGTACGGACGGGGCTTTACGAAGCCGGACACAAGCAGCGGTGTTTAGCGCATTCCACTGAGTAGCATTTCAGATGATGATGGGCAAATCAGAGGCTATTCTAAGCATGATATCCAACTCGAAAGCTCATCTCCCGCGCGGGGCTCACATCAATCACACAGCTTAATCGTGTCCAACCCATCCCGACTCCCCTATTGATGGTCAAGCGGCCAACCAACGGTCAGAGAAGCCTCGGTCTTGGGGCTAATATCGCTTCATCATCTTCAATGGTAGGCTCCTCCGGTAGAGGCAACCTTGACCGCTCAGCTAGCTGATTGGCCTCCCCCTAAACGACCCTATTCGAGAGATGCCCCTAGAGCTGGTCAAAACCACGAGATTGCATCGTGCCCCGTGCTCCACAGCCTTCTCCTTTTCGTCCATCCATAACCCTGGCCCAAGGCTGGGGTTTCTAGCGCTGTCAAGGCAATGATAGACGTATTGCACCAACAATGGACCTGGGCCACTGACCACCCCAGCTCATTTCACGAGGCACAGGGCACATGGGACAAGCCAGGGACCGACAGGTACCTGAGTTTTTGGCTTCTGGCGCCGCTATCGTGCATCATGTCAGGTACCATCCAAACCGCTACTCTCGACTAGGCCACCCTTTGTTAATGCCATGACTGTCTGGGCACTGCAGCCAAGGCAAAACTGACCGGGTTGCTGGTAGATAGAGAGAGGCATAATATGCCGCTCTCGTCCTCCTCTTTTTTCCCTCTACCTTTGCTTTCCTTCACGGTTCCATCTTTCGCGAATCTGGAGAGCATATCGTTAATTTTCGCTTTCGTCCTCTCGTTTCTATTCCATCAACCGCTTCACTCTTTCAGCGGGCATTCGTTTCTTACGCCAACTCTAAATCTGCTTTTACGTTAACAAAACCGCATTTCGGAACTACATTCAATATGAAGGGAGGAATTGCTGCCGCCGCCGTTGCGGCCATGGCCAGTGGTGCTCAGGCCGCTCTGCCTCACCACCGCCGCGCTCACGACATGTTCCGCCGTGGTGGAGAGGTCTGCGTCCCTACCTGCAGCACCGTCTGGACCACCCTCTATGGCGAGCCCACACGTATGTTTACATTACATGTTGTGTCTTGTACGTGACGGATCTATACTGACGGCTGACTTAGTTGTCCCCAACCCTCCTTCTCCCAAGACCACCAAGGAGCCTGTCGTCACACCCGAGGCTGTCAAGCCCAACACTACTGCCCAGGTCCCTACCTACGAGGTCCCCAAGCCCGTGGCTCCCACCACCACCAAGGTCGTCCCCGTTGTTCCTGTCCCGACCCCTGAGGAGTACAAGTGCCCTACTCCCGGCACTTACACCTTCCCGGCCACCACCATGACCGTGACCGAGTCCACCACTGTCTGTGTCGGCAAGACCACCAAGGTCCCTGCCGGAACTCACACCTACGGCGGTGTTACCACCATTGTCGAGACTGCCACCACTGTCACCTGCCCCTACGCCAAGGAGACTGAGGAGAACGGTGTCAAGACCAGCATTATTGAGACTACCACCTATGTCTGCCCCTCTGCTGGCACTTACACCATTGGCCCCAGCACCACGACCTGCCAGGAGGAGACCGTGATCGTCTACCCTGTCCCTACCACCTACGCCCCTGGTAAATACACTGCTCCCGAGCAGGTTATCACTGTCACCGAGACCGACTTCGTCTACGTCTGCCCCTACACTGAGGAGGGTGCTCCCGTCACCACCAAGGCCCCCGAGGCTCCCCAGCCCACCAGCGAGGCTCCTCAGCCCACCACTGAGGCCCCCAAGCCCCAGCCTCCCAAGGAGACCACGCCCGCCGAGGCCCCCAAGCCCACCACTGAGGCTCCCAAGCCCCAGCCTCCCAAGGAGACCAAGCCTGCCGTCGAGAAGCCCACTGAGGCTCCCAAGCCCAAGCCCAAGAAGCCTTCAAGCCCCGGTAACCTGAAGGGTGGAAACGACCACTACGGTATCACCTACACTCCCTACGTCGCCTCCACCGGACAGTGCAAGGGCGGTGATCAGGTTGACAAGGACATCAAGGCTCTCAAGGATGCTGGTTTCCAGATCATCCGATCTTACTCTACTGACTGCGACACCCTCAAGACCGTTGCTCCTGCTTGCAAGAAGTACGGTATTGACATGATCGTTGGTGTCTTCGTCAAGGCCTCTGGCTGCACCTACGAGACCCCTGAGATCAAGGACCAGGTCGATGCCCTCGCCGAGTGGGCTCAGTGGGATCAGGTCAAGCTCTTCACCGTCGGTAACGAGGCCATCATGAACAAGTACTGCTCTCCTGATCAGCTCAAGGAGCTTGTCACTATTGTCAAGCAGAAGTGCTCTGGTTACAACGGTCCTTACACCATCGCCGAGACCCTCGACATCTGGCAGCGTGAGGACGTCCAGGGCGCCATTTGCGGTGTCGTCGATGTCACCGGTGCCAACATCCACCCTTACTTCAACCCCAACACCACCCCCGAGAAGGCTGGTGAGTTTGTCTCTGGCCAGCTCGAGCTCCTCGCCCAAGCCTGCAAGGGTAACGATGTCATCAACCTGGAGTGCGGTTGGCCCTCCAAGGGTAACTGTAACGGTGTTGCTTGCCCCGGCAAGTCTGAGCAGGGCAAGGCCATCAAGTCTATCCGTGAGCATTGCGGTGACAAGACCGTCTTCTTCTCCTTTGAGGACGATCTCTGGAAGGAGCCCGGTTCTTGCGACTGTGAGCAGAGCTGGGGTTGCGCTGAATCCTTCCTTCCCATTGGCCTCTAAGCAGTCCTGGAGCATCTCCAGGTCTGATTGCGGCATGCCCAAGCGTCCTTTGTACGATTTATCTTCGGATCATGCTGAATGTACATAATCAATGACCAACACCGCCCGGCCATTCACTTCTCACCACCGTCCTAGCTGTAGATCACCTTATATTGACATCCAATAAGAGCCTTCTTAGGGTTAGGCTTGCATGAGCGCAACACAGGGAAATGAATCTGGTCGGGCGGTCGAGGACGACCTTCTTGATGAGTTCTGTTTTTCTTACACTGTTCAATTGATTGATATGTGAACTCTTGTTACCTTGTCATCATTCCATATGTGGTCTTTGCGACAACACTTTACGGTACATGCGTATTTGCGGCTCTCGAGCGAAGGGGAAGCGAAAGCCTTTAGGGGAGAGATGATCTGTATGTATGATCTATTATAGCCGGGTTGTCATTCAGCCTCTGCTTCATAATGCTGTAATTCATTCTTGTATATCTTTAATATCCATCCGGTGTGCCATGATGTCCCGTGAAATGTAAGATGGCCCATCCCGCTCTGGGTGTTGCATATATTAACAACTAACTCTTGTCAATGCAATGACGTTACTTAATAACTTGTCATGGAAAAACTTTTCGGTTGATATCCATCGTAACAACCATTGAGGCGCCAAACACCAGCGGTGGGTGTGTTGGTGAGACATACAGCCCCTCCTAACCACAAAGGATGTCGGGACGAGAAGAAGAAGAAGTGATGATGATTGTCTTGGTGATGGGTCTGACAAATTGTAGCAGAGAGAAATTCATCAAGGCTATCTGTTGATCCTGTTAAGAACTGGGGTTGATACACCAAGAAGGTTCTGGTGGTAGATCTTATTATAGCAAGAGGTTCTGAGCAAAATATAGAAAACATATTGCACTAATTCAAGATGAGACGTAGACTGGTCTCCTGGATGGAACAAACAACTCCTTTGTCAGGCCCATATCGATCCACTTGTCTTGGATGCAAAATCCATCAACATCTAGCGGTCAAGGACAAGTGAGACATGGCATCGCCGGAATGACGATGAAACTTCCATGTCTCGGAGCCTGAACTTTTATCAGCTGTCGTCATCCGGTTCTTTACGAAATTCCTGTGTCTCAGATCTAAACGTGTGCAACATGAACTAACTGTATGTACTTCAAGAAGCTTGACCGAAATAGATCTGGCGTGTAACCACCGAGGAAACAAAGAATAGCAGTAGATATCCAGATCAGATACAAGGTCATTCCATAAAATTATTTCAAATTATATGGATATGCAACTGACTCATCCTCCATTTCTCAAGTCCTAACACTTATTAGACGGCGTAATGCTCCTATCCGTATGTATTTGCTATTTGCCATATGATCAGATAAGCAAGAAGCCTCTTTGGGCTACAATAGGCAAACAGGCGTGACCTTGGCGTAAGTGCCTCGCCGACTTAGAGCCTATTATAAATAGTTTCTCCTTCCCTAGCCAAGTCTGGGAGAAATCAAGTTCTTTGCTGTATCCCAAGCAAACTTGCCCACAAGTCCAGACTTTCTCCGCTGATCATGTAATAAAACCAAGCCTCGAGGGCTCAATGAAGTATATGCACCTTGTCCACAAGGACATTAAGTTCCCGTTGTCGATGTCCTTGTATCTTTAGTCTCCGAAATTGGCCAGGCTCAGCCCTAAGCCCTCGTGACGATAGTGACAATGACAATGGCGATGAAAGGAAATAACGATGAATGAATTGAATGATGACAAAGTCTATATTCACGGACTGTGTTGCTTGTGCCGTCGAACAAACCATCGTCGCATGTATAAGTGACATGTCGTGGATGGTTGATAGTAGTTTCTCAATACATCATAAGATGATAAGCCAGAACAGAAGGGTATAATGCTCATGAGAAAAGTGCTTCGAGTAAAGAAAAGCAACCAGCAAAGTCAAGCAAATATAAAGATAATGTCTGAATCAAACGAGCACGCTTCGCATGTCAGATTCGAAAATGAAGGAAGCATATCTTGCTTCAGAAAATGGGTAAAACATCAGTCGAGATAGGGTTTTGAGAATATGATCGATCAAGTCCAAAAGTGCGATAACGGTTCCGGGAACTGCGGCATGAGAAAGGTTCGGGGCGACGGCTACATCGCTCAAGCTGAAGCAGGCCGCCACGGTGGTCGTCACTCACAAGGATATTGAGATCCTGCCCGTCGTTGGTGAAAGCAACGCCGCCAGTTTCGCCAAAGAAATCAATCGTCTGCTTCCTGCAAAAGGACTGGGCGCTGATGATGTTGACAAAGTCAGCCTCCTCGGCTGCAACGAGCACCCTCTCACCACTACCACCTGGAGAGAAGCGCAGGTTTCTCACGCCTGCCATCTCCGATCTGATAGTGCATATAGGTGTGCTCACACCACTCGAGTTACACCAATGGCGAGCATCCCAGATCTTGACACCCTTATCCTGGAAACCGGTGGCTACTGTCCAACCATCGTCGGACCAATCGCAGGCAAATCCATAGTCGCGGTGTCCAGCCAATTCTTGCTGGATCTCGCCGGTATCGGCATCTGTGATGAGGACTTTGAAGTCGTCTCCGACCATGACTCTCAAGCGGCCATCGGGCGAGAGACGCGAGCAGTTGAGCGGGAATCGATACCTGCTCTGCATCACAAACTGTTGAGTAGAAAGATCCAGAACGCGGAATATATCGTCGTTGCTTGAGATGGCAGCGACAGGACCAGCAGATCGTCGAGGCTGGTGAATCTGGACATGGTTGGTGATGCCTCCCATTTGCTGAGTGATGACTCCTTCTGCAAAGTCCTTCTTGTCTTCCGAGTCCAAGCTCTTGAGATAGTACTCGCCATGGAAGGTTCCCGCGAACAACGCCCCGTGGTTTGCATCAAGAGTGGAAATGAGAGCCCCGGGACCATGTATGTGACTATTGTTGAGTACAAGCTCAGTCTTTCCAGTTACAGGGTTGATACGGTTGATCCCTCTCCTGCCGGGGCAGTAGACCTGTGAGATTGACGGACATGCCATGAGGCTTCGTAGCTGAAAGTGAGCGAGGTAGATATCTTGGCGGACCAGGAATTTCTTGAATCTCACAAAGCTCCGAGAGGCTGGGATTTCCGTGTCAACCATGTGAGGCTGGCATTCAGGTTAGCCGACGAGACTCGATTCGATAGGAAACTTGATGCTTACACTCCATAGATCCGAGCCCAGCTTATTGACATAATTCTTAAAAGTGGCACAACGCATTTGGCGAGCATACCTCCGAGTTGTATTCATCGACGCCCAGTCCAGACCTTGCATATCAAAATCATCGCCGTGAAGGTCCTCATACCGAACCTCTCGAATATGAGTATTTGCTTGACGGTGAATATCAACTGGACAAGGTACATTCACTCGTGAGGAAGATGAAGAACGAGAACGAGCTCCACGTGCCCAACGTCTCAAGAAATCAACCAAGCCCGGGTTTGAAGACCCAACCATAGTCGGGTTAGGGTTGCTGATAAGTGGGAGGTCGAGGGGGTCTGCCAGCATTAGAGGAGCTGCACTCCATGGCGCAGGAGGCGGAGCGGTGTCCATGGTCAGGTCGGTGTCGGCTACGGTAGGTTCATGTAAGAGGTATTGTGTGAGATAGTTGACTGAGCCAGTGGCAAGGGCTGCTTCATCATTGTCCTCCTCAGATAGAATAGATTGGTAATCTGTCTGGTATCCAAACTCGTCTATGGCGTCGTCGTCTAGAGGAGCACCGCCTTCGCTGTCGCTCATATCAAGGTCATAATCAACGTCGTCGTAATGGGGAGTGTAGTCGGGATTCAAGTCAAAATGTACAGGGGGGGTCCAGAGATTGTTTAATAGAGGTGCATGGAAGGAGGATGCTTCCAAGTCAGGGCCAATGCTGTCTTGGTGGTCTTGATCTAGATCGGAGTCGGAGCCGGAGTCGGAGGTTTCTGATTCCGGATGATAGGTATTGGTATATGTATCAGATGTGAATTGGCCGTAGATGTCCTGATGTGAGAGGCCGGCCGTGATTGGCGCCAGAGAAGCGGTAGTCCCCGTAGCAAAAGAAGTTGCCTTGGTAGTGGTGGCAGCGGTGGTGGGTTCAACTTCGGCGGGGAACGCATCTATCATGGGCGACTCGTCCACTGATTCAGCGAGGACGTAGGATTGCTCAGTGGTGGGGAGGAGAGCTGAATTATACTGAGATTGGCCACCCTGAGGTACTGAATAACCGTCGATGCTATAAGAGGCGTCGCTGGCAGTGACGGAGTCGATAAGTTGGTGATGATCAGTCTGGAAGCCCTCATCCCGTAAGAGAGGCCCGACGACATTCACGGATGAATCAGCAACAGATGCGGTTGAATTCGCAGCCGGCGGAGGGTTGTCTCGGAGGCGGCTCTTAGGCTTGTTAAGGGCGGCACGGCGCATCGTGAGAACAAGGTCCGGCCCCAGGACAGAGCGAGGGGGGAAGCCGAAGTTTTTCTACAGTACAGACAGTCCTACTAGCGAGGATGAGCAGGCAGATGGCTAGTTACTGCATATGGTCAAGTTCCAAAAGGGGGGCTGAAGAGGGCAGAGAGGCTTGGTCTTGGTCTGTCTTGGTTTTGGTTCTGGTCTTTGACGTGGGCTTGATCGCTCGCGTGCTAGAGGCGTGCTGGCGGTCTAGCAGACTGGCAATTGTTTGCTTTTGATGGAGAGACAAGAGGCGGAAATGTCTCTAATTTAGGATGCTGGAAGATGGACGATGGATGAAAGTGAGGGGCGTTCTGGTCTAGTTGAGCGGCGGCGAGGGAATGGTCGTCCGTTCAGCAGTGGAAGTGGGTTGCAGATCGTGGCGGACTAGGTGAGATAGCGGTACAGTAGAGTACAGTAAGCTACCTGTGGTTGGGGGGTCAAACGGTTGGTAGGGTCGAGATTGATGGATGGGATGGGGCTGAACTCGAGGAGCGGGTATCGTATCTTATTGTATGTAGGTTTGTGTGTATGTACGGATATTGATGACTATGAATTGTGGTCGATGCCTGTCGAGTACATGGAGCGTAGTGCTAGCAAGGGTGCAACTAAGCAAACCCCCCAATTGGTCGCGGATAGACAAGAGCTGGACGAGGCGAAAAAGCAAGGGTCGGTCGGTCAGCTAGGCTAGGTTGCGGCGAAGCAGAGTCATGAGAGAGTGTGTGTGTGAGTGTGAGCTGTATGAGATGGAACGATTTGCCGTGGAGGGAATGTGGTATTGTTTCGTCGAATATGAGATACTCGAGCCTGACATGATAGATGATGAAACTCGACAATACAATAGGTAGGTACCTCCGAGTCTGACTGACTGCACGAGCTAACAAGAACCTAAAGTGGCTGCCCGCATTTAGAATTCGGGGACGAGGCAGGGGCAGCGGCAGGGGCAAGTGACAGGGGGTTAACCAGTAAAGATTCGGCTGGAATCGCCTGTGGGTTAGGTAGCTGGGTAGGGACTTGAGAGGTCGCCCGGGTTCCTTGTTTCAGCGCAAGGCACGCAACAGAACTCTTATCTTTGTTGGTCAAGATTTAGGGTGATGATGGTGAAAGACAGGGAACAGTACATATCTGTATGTATGTATGTATGTATGTAGAATACCTACGAACAGCTGGTGGAGGTGCTAATGAGGGGAAGACTTAACGAATATATGGGCTGAGATAGACGATATTTGTTTTGGGATCTGAATCACCATCTTTTTTACCCTATTATAATAGCAATCTCTTATTGTCACCTTTTCTACTGAACGAAACCATGGGCAGGATTACACATACATACCCAAGATACATACATACAACAAGTTGATGCGTGGAAAACAACAACTGGCTCAAAATGTTGATACTCGTCACTTATCACCAGTAACAAAGACCGTGCCCTCCCAAAGACAAGAAACAGAGTGAATGGGCCGATAATCGCAGCCCCTTGCAAGTGACTCGGTACATATTCGTCCGTATGTATGTATGTACATACATTCTGACCCTCATTCTTACATAGCACACGCGGACGCTAATTAGTGATCTGAGCGGGTGTGTGAGCGGGCTGGCCCAGATCACGGAAGAGAGAAGGTTGTCAGAGTGAGTGACTTTGCGGAGGGGAGGAATAGGTAAAAGAAACAAAGTACATAATTAGGTGCTTGCTGTACAGTGGTCTCAAGCCTCAACTCCGAACCCCTTGTCCTTGTTCCTAGGAGTGGCATGCATACATATACATACATCATGCATGGGATGTCGTTCTTAGTTTAAACCAAGCTATCCTTCTCTTTCTCCATACTAATTGAAGGCGTCTCCTCCAGCAATCAAGTTCCCTCTCTAGCTCCCCAATCAAGAGATGGATGCATGCAAACATGAATTGCATGGATCTGGGGACAGTGACAGGGGCTTATAATGGGGGAATGCAACCTGATCTTCATTTATCCTCGGTTAATAAGCGTTTATCAATCTTTAACTTCGTCTAGTAACTAGTTCGCTATCGAAATACCACTCTTTATATGTTACCTATGCAGTTATGCTGGCTGTCCGTACACTATCCAGTAGAGAACCAACAACAAACTTTGGTAAACTTGAAAGTATAGAATAATCACGGTACGACAACACATCTCATCTGCGACATCCGTCCACACCGAGCGACCTGCAGATCCTGCTCAATGCCTCATGCTCCCATATCCGTATCAGGAGAATTCTGCTTACACACATCGCCCGAACCGAGGGTAATAATAGACTACCTATTCCGCCGTACAGACCACAGCCTGCTTCTTGTGTAACACCAGCCTGACCATACAAAACCCGAACAATCCATCATGTCTCGCAAACTTGGCCAGCTTGGATCAGTTCAAGATCGTCATGTTGTGCAGCTTACAGTCCTTGTGAAACAGCGTGAGCATACATACGATGCCCTGCATCACCCCAAAACCCAACATACATACAGAACTGCTATTATCAGGAGCACGAGGAAATATATTGGGGGTCTTTCAATGTCACGAGGGACGCTAACCAACATCACCATCACCCATACCAAGTCTATATACATACGAGCCAATATTGACTTACTACGTAGTAGACTTGGAAGAGACAAACGAGAAACTTGCGAGCCCTCCATATCGACCAGACCATCCTTGCAATGTTTGACCGGTCTGAACTAGCCACCTAAAATAGACATTATGAGGCCTTCTGTTGCATACCTTACAGCTTACATGACCGTCACTGTCTCAAACATAGTCGGGCCCCCCACTACATTTCACTTGTCACTTGTCATCTGAGCTTGGTTTAGCTTATCTTGAACCTACCTGGCTTGATAACCGTTGCAGTATGACCGTCACCAGACCAACTACTGGATACAATACATATGTATGCTTGACAACGGGATACTACGCCGTATTACATGTCGAGAACAACCTGACAACTCACTCACATATCAGCATGATAGAAAAAAGAAGGAGAAAAAAGAAAGTTGAGAAAATTCCCTTCTCATTGGCACTGACGCTGTCTCATCTCTTGTACCACACACCAAGACCATAAACCCTCAGTGATGCACCGGCAATTCCACGAACCTGGAACACACCAAAGCAAAGCAAAGTAAAGCGCCGCAATGTGATCTTTGACGTAGGTAACACAGAGATGAAATACATACCACCCTGCTTTACCTGGTGGATAGCCTTTTCCTATCGTGGTAATAGATGCAGCTCTGTTTCCTTAACGAGGATATTTTGGTTCATCATGAAATCTACACTGGGTACCCTTCGGGTCACTGTCCTGTTTCTTCGGGTCACTGTGCAGAAGCGGAGAAATGTAAGTCCGGCCGCCACCTTTCCTAATATAGTAAGGTCTGAAGCAATTCTGCTAAATCTCTTCTGATTGGCTGAAATTACACAGCACCGCTCAATTCAGCAGTCAGCCACTATAGCGCCCGATTGACCGCTGTAAAATGACCGCTATAGCGCCTGATTGACCGCTGTAAAGTAACCACTGTTGCGCCCGATTGACCGCTATAAAATGACCACTATAGCACCCGATTGACCGCTGTAAAATGACCACTATAGCACCCGATTGACCGCTGTAAAATGACCACTATAGCACCCGATTGACCGCTGTAAAATGACCACTATAGCGGTTAATTGGGCGTAACAGTGGTTATTTTATAGCGGTCAATCAGGCGCTATAGCGGTCATTTACAGCGGTCAATCGGGTGCTATAGCGGTCATTTTACAGCGGTCAATCGGGCGGCAGCTGGTCTCTATAGTTGTCGGCGGCTGCTTTTGGCAGTCTATAGCCTTGCCTTTTTCTTGTTCTTATTTCTATTGTATTTGTATGTGTATTTGAACTTTGTGTAGGCGGCCGGGCAGATTGAAAGGAGCTTTATTAAGGTAATTGAGACTGTTGAAAAGTGAAGACTTGTTGAAAATTGAAGGTTGCAGGTAATTGATAATTGCCTATTTGGGAAGGCGGTGAGCTGATATCGTCACGTGAGGGCCCCATACAGTGACCTGAAGAAACAGGACAGTGACCTGAAGGGTACCCATCTACACTCCAAGATCATAGTGGTGAAGACCACGATGGATAGTTGTGGTGTATCGACTGGACTGCTACCTCACACCAGTCAACTCAACCCGTTCTCTGGCTATAGACATATCTTTCTTTTTTCCTACATGGATGGGACGTCTGTCTGTCTCTGACAAGACTCCACTTGATCTATCACAGGATCCAACATCAAACAAACTGCAACAAGCCCATGTTGTCATTCTATGTACATATGTACATACATACATCTCCCGACTTCATTGCCGCATCTTGTTGTCATAAGCACGTTTATTATCTTCTTTAATTTTCCATGTACAAAGAAACTCCCATGACCCCCTCACCCTATTAATCTCTCAAATGCTCGCCGTCATCCAAAGTTGATACATCATAAACCATCCCGTGACTCGTTTTTGAGCGCCGCCTCATCTCCCTTTAGTTGACCCCTGAAAACCGCTCTTTTTGTTTAAGAATTTTAGTCTTAACTAACCCAGAATCCTTCTTATCTCCTCTTCTCTCACCGGCTTCGCGGGTCCTCTTGTCTTTCCTTTCTTTTTCCATCAGAAGTGATACATCACGTTTTGCCCACACTCTCTCGACGCCATTTCTTACCGGCAAACAATCCGAGCATGGCGGAGGACAGACAAATTCCTTGATGTTATTTGTAATGATTCAAAATGAGAGTGACCAGCCCTGAAGCATATCATCTTTCACCAGCATGATATGTGATATTCTCAATAGACAAATGTTACATTCTTGCAAGTGAATATGCTATACAATAGTCTAATTGGACATATTATCAAACAACTCCTATTCGTCATATCGCCAAAAGCAATTTCTGGCAGCTCAGTTCAGCTCGTCTCGTCTTGTTTAATAATCCCTACACTGAGAAGTGGCTTTGAAGTCGAGGCATCGGACTTTTTGGCCTTGTCACGTTACACAACATAAGTAAGAAAATTCTACGGCTCGAGGAAAACATGGCTTGCCCGGGTCTCTCCCTTAGACTTCCATTACAATTGTACTTGCAGTTGCTCAGCCCGATGACGACCTCCCCCGTCTCGTCTGGGATATTGGCTAGACAGTGGTGGAGTTGAATAGCCCATCCCCCATTCAACTCAATGGGAGATAGGCTATTGATTGAATAGATCCTCCGAAACAGCACGATGCACGTTGCCGCACTTCAGGCCTAACTTCTTGCTTGTCACATCAAGCTCCTTCACTGCCTGAGACTCAGAGTTGATCAAACACCAATCAACTGTCAGCTCGTTCAAGACGCTCTCTTTTCTCCATTGACCGCTACTTGATTCTCTGTTCCTAGACTCTACTTGGCCATGCTAGTTCCCGCGCCTAGTCATCATCTAACATGTCTCATTTCGTTGATTGTAAATTCATATACCCTCTACTTGCTTTTATCCCCACCCTCCGTACGCGCCGTTGCTGCCAGTGTCATATCAAACATATCACATCTCTCTACAGCTTGTTCACAAGTCCTCGTGAAGACTTGAGCTGTACCAACTTCTCAAGAGCCTCATCAATAGGAACCAGCTCACCCTTGGCTTGGGTGGCCTGGTCGTCTCGGTTACGGATGTTGAGTGTGCGAGAGCTGGCCTCCTCAGCGCCGACAACTGTGCCATCTAATTAGCTGTTGATCCACAATAAGACAACTTCCATTCCAACTTACCAAAGATGAAGTTGTACTGCTCCAGCTGACCGGTTCGGATCTTCTTCTGGAAAGTGTTGCTGCTCAGGTCCACGTCGCTGTACAGTCCCTTTGCCCGGAAGATCTGCTGGACCTCCTTGGCGTAGTCGTTGGCAGCAGGCATCACGGGCACAACCAAAACCTGTCGGGGGCTGAGCCAGAATGGCCACTTGCCGCCAAAGTGCTCCGTCAGAATACCAAACATTCGCTCGAAGCTGCCCAGCACGGCTCGGTGGATCATGACGGGTCGTGAATATCCGGCAGGGAGATCCTCCTCGGGGTTGCTACCATCACTGACTCCAGTCTCGCCCTTGTTGGCAACATATCGAAGCTTGAATCGTCGGGGCAGGTTGAAGTCGAGCTGCATAGTACCGCACTGGTGTTCTCGCTTGAGAGCATCGTACAGGGCAATATCGATCTTGGGGCCATAGAAAGCACCATCACCGGGGTTCAGCTCCCACTTAGCACCGGTCTTCTCAGAGTACGCGTTGAGAGCCTCTTCGAGCTTCTTCTCGGCGGAATCCCAGGTAGCGATATCACCGACGTACTTCTCGGGTCGAGTGGACAGCTTCAGCTTGAATGTGAAACCAAAGATGCCGTAGACGCTGCTCAAAAAGTCAAAGGCAGACTCGATTTCCTCTCGGATCTATAACACGTCAGAAAAATCATAGATAGTCATCCACACATTGCCATACCTGATCCACAGTACAGAAGATGTGGGCATCATCCTGCTGGAAACGACGGACTCGGGTAAGACCTGAAAGGGCACCAGAGAACTCGTTTCGGTGCAAAACACCAAAATCGGCCATCCTCCAGGGGAGGTCCTTATAGGTGACATCGGAGTGGGCAAAGATCTTGCAGTGTCCAGGGCAGTTCATGGGCTTGAGACCAAACTTCTCCTTCTCAACCTCAAAGGTGAACATGTTCTCCTCGTAGTGGCCCCAGTGACCAGATGTCTTCCACAGATCCGCCTTGTACATGTTGGGAGACATGACCTCGTCGAATTGACGTTTTTGGTACTCGCCCTTGATCAGCTCCATCAGGGCGTTGTAGATGCGCACGCCATGTGGCAGGAAGAAGGCAGATCCAGGAGACGCCTCGTCGAAAAAGAAGAGCTTCTGATCTGTACCAATCTTTCGGTGGTTGCGCTTGGCGGCCTCAGCCAGGAAGTGCTTGTATTCCTCGAGGGCCTTCTTGTCAGGGAATGAGATACCGGCAATACGTTGGACAGACTCGTTGTTGCTGTCACCCAGCCAGTAGGCAGCAGAATTCTGCGGTATGTCAGCCCAATTCTAAATTGCGAGGTTGAAAATCGCATAATTCCTAGCTACATACCCTGAGGACGGAAAAGGCCTTGATGTTACCAGTGGTAGGGACGTGAGGTCCTCGGCACAGATCGATAAGGGGACCGCATCGGTAGACAGTACTCTTGGTGCCCTCGGGGACTCGCTGTTGGATGAAATATTCCTTGTACTTGCTGTACTTGAACATCTCAAGGAGCTCATCCTTGGTCATCTCTAGACGCTCAAAAGGCTGCTTCTGCTTGATGATGTTGTTGGAGAGTGTCTCAAGGGCCTTCTTGTCCTCATCGGCGATAACTTGTCTGCGGCCATGTTAGCGATATGTACAACGGCTCCGCAAAGATATGCTACGCACTCTCCCATGTTGGCCATATCGTAGTAGAATCCAGGGGGGTCCTCGGTGGGAGGGCCGTTGCAGAGGTAGCACCCAAAGCGTCGCTCGGCGGCCTCTCCCAGAATATGGGCAGAGGAGTGCCAGAAGACCTTCTTTCCTTCAGTGTGCTCAAAGTCGAGGAGTTCGAGCTTGCAGCTCTTCTCGAGGGGTCGAGTCAGATCCCACAGCTCGCCATCAACTCGGGAGATGACAGTGCGCTCGAAGAGAGACTTGGAGATGCCCTTGGCGATGGCACCGGGAGTGGTCTCCCATGAAGTACCCTTCTCCTCCTTTCCATTGGGGAGCGAGATGGTGATTTCCTCGCGGGGTTTCTCTAGAAATCTTGTCAGTCGATTCGGGTACGGTCGAGAGACGCAAGCGTGGGGAGACTTGGATCACGAACCAGCGATTTCGGCGTCCTGTCGGGCCTTGATCTTGTCGAAGAGGTCAAGTCGGTGCTGGATAAATTCGGGAAGCTCGGGAAGCTACAATAATCAATTATCATCCTCAAAACGGTGTCATGATGCCGTGCAATGCATCCTCATGGATACCACGGTCAAAGGAGGGGCACAAACCTCGAGACCGGCAGACTTTCCACCCTTGCCAGACTTATCCTTGGGCTGCTTCTCCTTAGGCTGCTTAGCAGGGCGAGAAGGCAGACTCTTCTCTGTAGCGCCCTCGGCCGCCTTGGCAGCATCAGCTTGATCGGACGACATGTTGAGAACTCTCGCGCTGGTGTTGATGATTTGGTGGGAGAAGTTGGGTACTTGAAAGTGGTCTTGTATTGGCGGGGCACAAGGGGCATTAAACACAAGGTGGGGTTAAACTTGAGTCACTGGAGAGCGGAAATAGTCCCGTGTCGGCGACCACTTCATTATAACCGCTTGTAATCTTTTAGTTAAATCTTGACTCGAAATCGAATGGCATGGTCTCTTGAGTCAGTCTCGGGCATCTCTTTACTTTATTCGTGTCCAATATCGAATATCATGACAACTCATCAAAAGTCATCATATACCAACCCGAGAACCAATCTCTTATCGTACTATCCAGTCACCAAGACGGCCATTGAGCGGCAGAGTCAGGCCGAACAATATAACATCACGTAACCAGACACAATAAACAATGCCGCAAGACTCGCTCCGAGCCCGAAATCGCAGAGTTGACTCACTCAAAATAATCATCTTGTCCTCGGGAAATCAGGGGTATCATGCCATTTTCCAACCCAACAATCCGTAACGCCATGTTGTACCGTCTATACACAATGCTCATAGTCCGTAGCGTGTAACACACTCTTCCTTATGAGCCTCCAAGCAGTCCAGCGCGCAAACTCTTGTACCACACTTCATACATCGCACGCGCCCCCAGTAACCGCAGACCTCACAGAACGACCTAACCGGATACTTGTTATCCCAATTACCCGTCGCTTCGCCATAGTTTAGGGGAGGATGTGAAAGAAGCTTGCGTAGCTCCTCGTCGGACGGCATATCGGGCACACGCGATGCGAGCAATGGGTCACTGTCGCCAGGATGACTCGGCGGCGGAGGTCTCGAGGGTTCGGGTAGAATTGGTGTGATGTCGGCGTCAGTCATCGCCGTGTCTTCGTCTTGGGGTGGTTTGGAGGATGAGGGGGTGTCTCTTCGACTATTAGACGGGCGTTTATTGTTTGCGCCGGATGTGTTGGATCGAGATAGAGCAGGGTTGGACTCTGCAAGTGCTTGCATCGCGATGAAATCGTCCAAATGATTCCCAAATGTTTTTTGCGATTGTAAGATCTTGCGAACGTTAGGCGTGTGTTTCCCTTGCGCTGCCGGAAAGTCAGTCTTCATCCTGCACAGAACATCGGGGCCCAGCGCATACTTCTTCCACTCTTAACGGGCAGAGGTATCGTATTATCCTTTCCGCCATCTTTATCCAAAGCCTCGACTTCCTTTCGAATCTTGTTGTCTTGTCGAGCTGTCAAATCGCTATACGTAAGACCGGGGGCGTTCCTGGCGCGCTTCCTGTTGGTTGGCGCTGTTGGGCGACTGATTGTGTTGTCGGGGACATAGGCCCAGCCTGGCGCCGAAGTTGTCTTTGCGCTGGCGAGCTCGATGACCCCGAAATTGTTCATTGTCGCTTGTATGTTGATATCATGAGAAGTAGTAGAGCGTGTCAAGGAGTGAGAGATTCAAGAGCCTTGGTTCGTTAAGATCGACTGCAAGATCCACCAGGACCGTTGGTGCCACGACATAGCCAATCATAAGCCAGAAAAGCTTGGAGCAGCACACTCCAATTCCTTCCTACCAGCTCCGATAACTAGGACCTAGCTCTGCCGTACTGACGTCCATCGCCATCAATATCGCCGTCACGAGACAAACACCGCAAAGTCCAACAACGCCCGCCACAGAAATCGCAACAATGTCTCTCGCCTCAAGAGTCCTCTCCTCCAGCAGCCGCGCGCTCGCTACCCGAACCTTCAGCACCTCTGCCCGACGAATGGCCGACTCGCCTCTTCCTGCCAGGAAACCCTTGGGAGCTTTCCGTGGAGGGTCAGTGATGATCTAGAAACTGCTTCAGGGAGACAATTGTTGCTGACTTTGCGACCAGTCTCTTCGGCTTCCTTCTCGGTAGCTTCCTCTCCGGCAGCGCCGCCTACAGCTATCTCCTCAAGGAGTACAAGACCGCCAACGACCTGTTGACTGAGGATATCTACGTGCGTAACCAGAGGGATGAGTCAATTGATGAGCAACGACCTCACCCGATTGTCCTCTTGTTCCGATGTCTGTTCGAGTGCTAACATTGTCATCGCAGACTCTCCAGGCCTCCGTCACCCGTCTGAGCAACTATGTCCAGGCTCTCGAGACCAGAACACAGGGCAAGAAATAAATATTTGGGGCGGGATAAGTTGGCAAAAGTGTATAAAATAGGTGGAATTGCGAGGCAGGATGGGCTCTCCTAGCCCTCCGGATGGTCATATTGGAATCAGGACACCTCTCATGGCATTTCCTATCAGTATCTAGGTGACGAAGGATTGTCATGCCAGGCGATTGGGGAGATTTGTACGATTCTGTGCTACGTTGCGAGCATAATTGTAAGCCCAGTTTATTAAGCATCATGTGGCCTTATGAACACAACACCAAATCACGTTGCAACCGATAGACATCAAAGCAGTAGTAAAGTCATGAAAAATTCCCATTGCCACGGAAACTAAAACCTAAGAGGTGCAATCAAATGTGAGCACCACCAAAACCCGCGCCCGTAAAATCAGATATACCCCGTTTTGTATACTATTGTTGACATCAATTCTTTACAGCTCATCGTGGCCATCATCCTCGGCCTTCTTCTTCTCATCCTTCTTCTCCTCACTGGCGGCGGCGGCAGCCTCCTCGGTGCCCTCCTCCTTGATGGGAACGTCGGCCTTGAACTTGCCGTTCTCCTTGATGAAGTTGGCGAGGTCCTCGATGGTGCGAGAGCCCTGGTAAGTGACGGGGGCGTCCTTAGCACCAGCGGGGTAGAGCTTGATGGTGGGGAATCCCTGAATCTCGTCGGGGACGTCGTTCTGGGTGGCATCAACCTTGGCGATGACAACCTTGTTCTTGAACTCGGAGGCGGCGAACTGAGAGGCAAGGTCGTCGTACTTGGGGGCGAGAGCCTTGCAGTGACCGCACCAGGGAGCGTAGAACTCAATCAGGACATCCTTGGTGTCGTCAAGGACGATGTCCTTGTAGTTCTTGGCAACGACAACGGTGACGGGGCCCTCCTGCTTCTCGGGGATGGGCTCAGACTTGATGCTGGGCTCAATCTTGCCAGCAGCGAAGTCCTCAACGAACTTGGCGATGTTGTCGTGGTTGATCTTCTTCTCGTGGTCGAAGGGGAACTTCTGGTTCTTGACAACCTCCTGGATGGCGAATGAGGGGAACTTGTCGGCCTTGAGGTTCAGGTTACCAGCGTGAGCACCAAAGGCCTTGGCGTCAATGGTGGCGAAGTTGATCTTGCCCTTGTGCTTCTCGGCGATGGGCTTGAGGGCATCACCAAGCTCCTTGCGCTCCTCGGGAGTCTCGGCGAAGATGTAGGCGAGAGGAATGCCAGCAGACATGTAGCCAGAGTAGGTATCAGGGCCAACCTCACCAATGAGAGGGGTGGCGGCGGTGGTGATGAAAGAGGTGATGGCCTCCTCCTCGAACTTGTCAGTGAAGGTGTTCTTGCCCTCATCAAAAGCCTTGTAGACAACCAGGGCGGGGGCCTTGACGCCCTCGGCCTTGGCAACAGCAGCGTCGTTGACACCACCGAAGAGGTAGGTGTCACGGAGACCCTCAGCAAGCTTGGTGAAGGTCTCGTTGGAGCTCTTGTCGTCGGCCTTGAGGTAGGCAACGACGACAACCTTGTCAGCGGTCTTGAACTCCTCGAGGGTGTCCTTTGTGAGGATGGAGACAGCGGGGAGGGACTGCTTGATCATGTAGGAGGTGATACTGGAGAATTGGTCAGTTGGGATCTCGGCTGATCATGACAAGTTGTCGACTTACCCAGCAGCCTTGCGCTGGCCAGAGTAGGGAGTGACGTTGTCGAGGCCACGGAAGACCTTGAGGGTGGGGTAACCCTCAACGCCCTGGTCTCTGCAGAGGTCGGACTCCTCAGTACAGTCGATCTTGGCGAGCTTGATGTTCTTCTCCTTGAGGGTGGTGGCAGCCTCCTCATACTCGGGGGCGAGGGCCTTGCAGTGGCCGCACCAGGGAGCGAAGACTGTAGAGGGTGCTTGTTAGTCGCTGGCAGAGGAGAGGGGAACGTCAATGGAGACTTACACTCAGCGAGAACGAGGTCGTTGGCCTTGACGAACTCCTCGAAGGTCTTGCCGGTCAGCTGGTGAACATCAGAGTCGGCAGCAGAGGCATAGGCAGCCAGAGCAGCCATGAAGCTGCAGGCGATCTTCTTGTGATGCATGATGAACTGTCTGTTTGATGGGGTATCCTATAAAACACAAAGAGAGAGTATCGCTGGGACAGGACAGGCAAGATAAAGAGAGGAGGAGGAGGAGGAATGGGTTGAGAAGTGGAGGGAAGATGGAGGTGAGTTTTGTAGTTGGAGCTTGAGGACAGGTAACGTACATCCAAACCCAAATCCACCTCCACATGTACCGTGCTGTAGAGAAAGGTACGGGAGGGTACAATCATTCGAGAGAGGTTGGAACCAGCACCTAATCAACCCCACTCGGAGACTAGGCGGCACTCCCACTGAGAGGAGAGTCAGGCGGGCGGGCTAGAGGTGGAGGGCGTTTGTCCGGGGGGCATCTTTCAATTGAACAAGTGTCCCTTTTGTTTGGTGGCACTGAGCATCTCTCGTTGATCAAGCCAGTGTCGGAGTCCGCAGTCTACACTGCAGACAGGCGGCCCCTCCAAAGCGGCGGAAAGCTAGCGGGCTTTCTTACCGGGCTCTAAACCGCTTTGGGTCATAGTCAAGCCCTTATCTGCATGTCATTGGCTGAAGCTGCCCTACAGGATGCGCCAGAAGCCCCTCTACTGCTGTAGGGACCCTGGGGCTACAGGGGCTGAGGGGCACTTCATCCACCATGGATTGCTGATGGATCATGGTAGCATGGATCGTCGAAGAATGCAAGAGGCATTGCATTGCATTGCATTGATATGATGATAGCTGGAAGTCTTCTATTATAAGGATAGTAAGAAGGATTGAGTTTGAAACTGACTCGGCATGGTCACAACAAGAAAGTGGCCTCCTTTGTCACTACTAGACTACATATTATTGTTCGTTACAATGTGTATGCCAACCAACTTCTGATAAACTGACAATACCGGATTAGGGAAGTTCACAGGTAATCGCCCAATTGAGTCGCAACAAAGACGGGATCTGATACTCCGAAAGATTTGGACCCCTGGCTAAATGAGCTGACATCTGAAGTAATTACAGTGCAGTATCCGTTGAATGTGGCAATGAACTCGTCCCAGATCAGATCAAAAGGCCACGTCTCTTGGAAAGTCAGTCTGCACAGCCGAGCCATGACCTCTTGACAGGCGAGCCTACTAGGCTAGTAGTTTTGCAGCGTACCTATGTAGGTAACTTGAGCTAGTTTGACATAGATCCTATGCTTATTGATAGGGACTTTTGAATTATTAATCCTCGTTTTAGTATTTTGGGATACTTTCTGCCCATGGTTATGGGTTTTTAAAGTTTTATCTCGGGACCTCGCCCTTCATGCCATTGCACTTGACGCCTCCACAATGGTTCGTCCAAACAGAATAAACAGTATTGGACCCTCTGACCCTGTCGTTAAACATTGCCAAGTGGCAATGCTCTGTAATCCCATTGAGAAACAAAAGGAAGCACAGGAATGAGGCGAAACATGATCCCGCTTTACTCAGCTCTTCGGCCCCACGTATACTTCCCGGCCCCACCATACATAGTCTTAACTGTCAACGTGAGACATTGCATATCAATCAGGCGTGTTCGGGTTAGGTAGTAGCCAGATATTCATACTCTGGGTGTCTGGGGTGATTGAGTGAGAAATATGCTATTCAATAGAACCCCCAAGAAAGAAAATGCATATGACATGCCTAGTAGCTTTAATATAGAATTTTAATATTGGGAAATGTAAGAGCTTATAAACATTTGTTCCACAACGTCTTATGTAAAGTGTCGTAATTCAGCCCCCAGTCCCACTCGTTCATTTGTTGTAAGGTCCCCGAGGCTTGGGTGGTGCCCGGTGATACTGGATTGGCCACTTAACATCAACGCCTAGTTGGTGAGCGGCACTGAGAACAAAGTCAGGTTCCCTGAGGAACTGTCTCGCGGCAATGACAAGATCAGCCTTGGGATCCTCGTCCTCTTGAACAAGTGACCGGGCAAAAGGACCATCCGTGATGTAACCAACAGTTCCGATCAGAAGCTCCTTGCCTTCAGCACGCACAGCTTCGCGGATCTTGCCTGCCAGGTCGGTCTGCACGGTCTGGTGGATCTGTATCTTTTGCTCCTTCAAGTTGCCTCCGGTGCTGATGTCAAGAACGTCGACTCCTGCGGCGGGGAGTTGCTTGGCGAGTTGAATGCTGCTTTCGAGATCCCAGGAGGGCTCGTTGTTCCACTCCATCCACTCGGTAGCAGAGATTCGCACCCAGATGGGTAGCTCGTCAGGAACGACAGCTCGAACAGCTTTAATTACCTCAAAGAGGAGACGAGTACGGTTCTCGAAGTTACCTCCGTATTGGTCTGTTCGTTTCTGCAATCATGTTGGTTATTGAGAATTTCAGCCTACATGAGAGACTACTTACGTTGGAAAGAGGTGAGAGGAACTGGTGTAGGAGGTAGCCATGAGCTGCGTGTATCTCAATCACATCAAAGCCAGCCTTGACGGCTCTTACAGCGGAGTCCTGCCATTGCCGGATAAGAGTCTTGATCTCCTCAGTCGTCAACTCATGCGGTGTGCCAAAGTCTTCGGCAAAGGGGATGGCACTAGGCGCAACAATATCGTCAGGCCAGCCTCCCACTTCTTTTGGAGCAAGTGCCTTGTTGACCGTGCCACCAATCCAGGGCGCAAGTGTGCTCGCTTTCCTACCAGCCTAAAGTGAATGTTAGTTGTCGAGAAACGGTCTTGATCTATCAGGGTTGATCTTACATGTGCGAGTTGAATCGCCGCCTTGGTGTTCTGGCTGTGGATGAAATCCGTGATACGCTTGAGAGGCACAATCTGACTATCCTCCCACAGACCAGAGTCATCGGGACTGATGCGGCCACGAGGTTCGATAGCAGTGGCTTCAACAAAGACAAGGCCAGCACCTTGAAGAGCAAACTGGCCGAGGTGGACAAGATGGAAATCTGTTAGGTGACCATCCTTGGCGGAATACATACACATGGGAGAAACGACAAAGCGATTCTGAAGCTCAACACCGCGAGTGCGAAGAGGCTTGAAGAGGGTCGGGGCCGAATCGGTCTTGAGCGGGGTTCCGGCCGGAGGTTCTTGGGCCGGGGTGAAATAAGGAACCCCCAAGGCTGCCTTGTTTTCGATGTCTGAACTACCCATAGCTGCTGGTATTTGATGTAGTTTTGTGTGTTGTTTAAGTACTTATATTGAAATGTTCATCGGGGTTGTGAGTATTTATGCTAAAGTCGTGCTGGTCAAGACTCGAGCCTGGATGGGTACAAGCAATGCAACTCCGTGATGCAATTCCACTGGATTCCAAGTATCCACTAGGTATCAACGGATGGAAAGATGCCCGTGTATTTGAATCTAGCTGCATAACTAATAGCGCCACCTGGGGAATCGGATGAACTATACCAGTGTTTGTTCATCCTGACCCGCTATTAGGTCCATCATTGCTTATCATTATTAGATATGTATGTTGTCTAGTTGTGCTTCATCTAGCCTAGTAAGAACCCATCCTTTCTTCAATCAGCTCCGTAAACTTAACCAGTTCTGCTGAACACGGCTCCAACACCTCCTTCAAGACAGGAATCCACCATTCCTCTATACCTGGACCAAGACCTAAAGCAACAGCATATTCCACGTATTCGGGATAAAACCCACTCAGCTCCCAGTCGATGATCCCCGTGATAGTGCTTCCATCAACAAGGATATTACGGGGTGATAGATCACCGTGGGTAAGGACAAACCGTCCGGCGGATTTGCGTCTCTGCCGTTCTAGCACTCGCTTCCATTTCCAACGTTGAAAAGTTCCACCAGAGAGTCTCGAGAGACACCAGTTATCAAATGATTCTTCATCCTCAAATGGACCGCAATGCCTAACAAACGTTGTGTTATATATGTTGCGAGTAGGTTGTCGGTCGAGGCGGCCAATATACGGCTGGATGAGTGTGCGCATTTGTTGTATCTGGACTCTAAGCTGCTCCTTAATAGAAGTCTGCTCAGCTTGAGACATATTCTGCCAGATATCGACAAGAGGCACCCCAGGAACACGCTCGCTGATCATGACACGCGCGATAGGGCGTTTGGTGACAATATCGTAGACTCCGCGTACCTTGGGAGCCAATATACCATGTGTTGCAGCATAGTGCATCATGTCGGCTTGAGCGCGTTCAATGCCATCTGGGCTGCTGACCTTGAGAGCAAGCACTTCGCCATTGGAGGTTGTGTGCTCCAAAACTCGATTTCCCCAGTAATTGTGAATCTCGTTGCCAACAACCGCGTCAAGATAACTGCATTTTAGGTACTTGGGAGGCTTGTTCTTTTTGTTGTCCTCTTTGTCGTCCTCTTTCTCTGGCTCCTCTCGCTCCGGATCTACCTGTTCATCTTGTTCTACTTCTATGGGGCTTGGCATGTTGCTTCATAACTTCCGCCTTCAAATAGATAGAGTGAGGTTGGTAAAAATGAAGACTATGATGAAAAAAGGATGTTCATGATCTGTAAAGTCACTCCTATGTACTCAGCGTGACGGTGCACGTGCCCATGCATTTGTTCCACTGTCTTGAGACCATCCGCCATTAACATTGAGCTACCTCATCATCAACACCACTTCGGAAACAGCTTGGCCAAAGTCAAAACTGTTGGTGTGGCAGGAGACGCAGGAACAAGCCCAATAATCATCGAACCCTTGAACGAGGCGCCGTCATGAAGCGTCATGCCCACACCCGCGGCCCGAACCGTCGTCTCACTCAAGCGACAACCACACAGTCTTAACCTTTTCAAAGATAAAGAGTTTAAATCTTAACGAAATCCATTTGGCCTCTATCCTGTAAGACTGGTAGACATCTTATCTAATCCATTGACATGTTTCATTGTCAAATTCCATAACGTGGTCTATAACCAGGCTGGCAATCCAAGCCAGCTCCCAATGATTGCAACCATAACTCCGGACATCGATCCTCAAGTTCATCAACTGGCATGATGACCAAATTCAGTTCTCGCTTAAATCCCTATAAGGCATCTCTAGCAATTTCATGTCTTTCCTCATAACCTAATCCTGGTTCGTGGGCTTGAAGGTCCAGCGCTGGTTCTCGGTGCCCTGGGCGAAAGGAACACCGAGCTCGAAGAGTCGAACGACAACATCGGCAAAGTCCTTGAAGAAAGCATCGTTGTCCTTGGCGTACTTCTCAACCCAAGGTCGCATCTTCTTGTCCTCGATGAGGGCAATGTCACTGGGAAGCATCATGAGAGACTTGGTAGACTTGTCCTCATACTGGGCAGGGCCGTTCCACTTCTTCCACTGCCACTTCTCCTCGATAAGGAGGCGGAAGTAGTCGTTGGTCAGAACAGTAGGTGAAAAGGTCCAGGGACCCTCGAAGCCGGATCGGTCGCTGTGGCAGCGGCCAAGAGCGTGAGCACCGGAGAGGGCAACAATCTCTTGGTCGTTGAAGCCCATGCGGTAGAAGATATCTCGGAGGTGTCCAGAACGCTTGGTGGCATCGGGAAGACGGCCATCAGGTGTGCAGCCAGAGACATCACGGTCAGAGCGACCGGGTCGGTAGGGAATGGCAGGGCCCAGCATCTCCTGGATAGCGCAAACGCCAGCGAGGATCCAAAGGTCGGAATAGCTGATCCAGGGGAACTTTTCCTTGACGGGATCAAGGAACTTGCGAGCAGCAACCAGGCCAGCATTGGCACCGTGGTCAGACTCGGGGGCGAATCTCATGGTAGCACCGTTGCTACCACCAGTGCCAGTCTCCTTGTCGGAGGTGCCGCTGGCGTGCCAAGCGAGACGGAGGAGAACAGGGCCGTAGCTACCGTCGTCATAGTCATCCTTCTCCTCCAAACGAGCAGCGATCTCGTTGTAAACCTTCTGGTAGTCCTTCTTGGTGGGGTTGACGACCGTAGCGGAGGCACCGTTGGCATACAAGTAGTAGCCAGCACCACCAGCAACAGCAGCACCAGTCAACCAAACCCAGGTGGAAGATGACTTCTGGGCGGGCTCGGAGGAGTAGTAACGGCGACCCTGCTGACGGATAACCTGTCGAGGAGCAATGGCGAAGCTGTTGCGAGTGGCACGGGTAGCCGCGCGGGCGAACTGTCGGGTGGCGAAGGCCATCTGTGAAGAGCAAACATTAGGAACAAGTTAAGAAGTGGAGGGACTGAGTGTGTTGACACGATTGCTGATAGCTGGCTTAAACGTACATTGGATGTGTAGGTAAGATGGTGAAGTATTGAAGATTGACTTCGAGGAGGAGAGGTATGGAATGAATGAATGAATGGAGGAGGGAAAAGTACCTGTCTGAGGGAAGTACGGAGTAGTAGGTATTAGTATTAAGAAGGGATGCCGAGGGAAAGACGGGGACGACCAGCCGTGTCAGTGACTTATTAATGACCCGGATCCCGACCCGAGTATATGTAGGTAGCGATTCATGGAAAGTTGCAGAACTGGACAAGCAGAGCTCGGACAGCCTGGTCTTGTCATTTCCGTCTGAACGTGCCCCATTCCGAGATGGGTATTTCCGAGATATGAATCGCCATTGCTAGGTATCCTCAAGACTCTTCTATGAGTTAGTTACCTATCGATGCCGTACAATTGATTCCTAACATCACTTCAGCTACCCCAGAAACCCTCAACCCGACACGATGTCTTGAAATTGAACCTCAACAATTGGCCAATTTGATGTCTCGGCCCCAGTTCTTTTCTAAACCGCGGCGGGGAATGACGCCCTTATGGATCCAGTGGGGATCCTTGGTAATGAAGATTCTCTTGCCTCTGAGAGGTCACTAATGCTGAGGCCTGTCGAGGAGCAGCAGGGGTAGGTAGGTTATTGTTTGAAGCATTCGTTGTCAGGTCATGTCCACCTCAACAAAGAGGCTCTTAACAAGAGACGTCAAAAACGGTTTCCATGTGTCAAACCAAAAAGGGACACCCTCTCGGCTGTGAACCACGAGGCGACCAACCATCCGAGTTCAACTAGTCGGAATTGGAGAGACAAGAGAAAATTTTTGATGAATTAGGACCCTGAAAGCGACCCTCCATTTCACTTCTCCAACGCCTCAGCTAACACCCGGAGGTCATCGGAACCGAAACGGCCGCTGGCCTCTGACTGATTCAACGTCGGTTCTGGAACAAGTAATCAGATCACTTTGATGGCTATGATATCACATTGTGAACTCTATTCTATTCCAACTGTCAAATCTCCGATATTCAACCCGACAATTTGTCATCCATTGCTCCCCAGATATCCGCAAGCGGGTACGTACATAATACATATGGAATCTTTTCTCGATAACAGGGGTCTGCCCCAAAGATTCCAAATCGCTTGTCTCGCATGTGATCTGTGATCAGATCAGCAAATTGCGACTTGTTCCGAACCCTCATGCAACAATTACCAAGCTGAACAACCATGCTATGTACATACTCTTATCTAATAAGACATTTTTCTGGTCAGACGAATTCATATCTTCTTCCTCTGCCAGTGTGTCTCCCTGTGAGGCTGTCAAGGGTGTTCGGGGCCGCTTCCCCAGATTCTGATGAATGATTGAAACATCCCGAATCCCGAAGAGCAACTCTTCCAAGAAATCGTTTGGTGGGGGGCAGATCGTTTCCATGGACTGAGGCTTCCGGGAGAACTAATGCAAGTGTTGTTACCCCACAAGATCTGGACCATGAGTAGGTTAGTAGGTAGGTTCCACTGATCAACAGCTTCATGCTCAACGTTGGTATATATATATATATATATTTCGTCTCCTGTCGTAGGTTATCAAGACTCATTATCTGCCTATCATGGACAACAAGTCCACGTCCAACTGTCAATACCCAGCATATTGCTAAAGAGTAATCCCGGATTCTCCATATTCATCCAAGCCACACCTGCTTGCTACCTATGCAGGGCGCCGTTTCGTTTATAGTACAACTCGAGAGCCCACACTCAATTATGTCCTCCTCGATTTCAGCGCCTCTCACAGCTTTCACATCTCATTCGGTCCATCGGGATTTTATCTTCTTAGTTAAAATCAGCGTTGCCTTGCGCATCAGCGTCTGGTTCCCCATGTGTCTCGTAGAAATGGGAGTATTGAGCCTCGGCTCTCTGCTTGCTGGCCTCATCCAGCTCTCCCTTCGCAGCACCATTCTCCTTGCCACTGCCGGTGGAGTGTTTCGCTACTGAAGATGGCCTGTAATCTGTTAGCAGTGTTTGGTGGTACATCATAATGTGTCGACTAACCCAAAGATTTCTTTGTCAATTTGCAAGAATACCTTCATGGCATCCTTATCGCCTCTCTCGATCAGATAGGTGAGATACACCTGTGTCAAATCCTTCTTGACTGATGCCGAAAGTCGGCTGTGTTCTCGAAGCTCATTAAACACCTTCTTCATGCGCTCTCCGTGCTGGGCTTCATCCTCGGCGCTCGTTGGCTGGTCCAGTTCCAACTTGAACCATCGATCCCAGAATAACCTGCTGTCGGCATACCACTGTACGTTCTTGGCGAAGACCCCGCGAGCTTCATCAACAGAACCCTTAACCTTCCAAAGCAGCAGTGCCCATTCTGCAACCAAAGCAGCCTTGGTGTAGATATCCACATTAGGAGAGTCGATCTGGTTCTTGTACACCTGAATAGCAGCGTCGAGTCCGTTCTGTCGTCGCTGAACATTCGCCCATGACACGATGACCTCGATACAATCCGGGAGCCTAAGAAGGATCGCCTCATGGATATCAAGAGCAACATCTACTCGACCAGCGCTCTCTTCGAAGTAGGCCCACTGCAGTCGGATGCCCGGCCGGCTAACGGGCACAAACATTGTCGAAGCGCGTGCATAAATATTGCGAACTTCCTCCTCCTTGCCTTCCTGGCCACTCATCCACCGGGCGTATCGGAACCACAGATCGTCATAGTAAGCACATGTAACAAGACATCGCTCATATAAGGCAACAATTCGTGCAGAGTCGCCTTCAGCTTCCTCAAAATCCAGGTACTTGCGCCAGTTTACCAGATCCTTGTGCTCCAACGCGGTGACGTGAAAGTAAGGTCGTTTGATTTCTGACTCGTATGTCCATCGCTTCGATACCTCGGTTTGAGTGGCGGTGAAAATTTCGTAATACATGGCATCGATCTTTGCACGGATATCGCGCTCAATCTCCAACTCGGGTTTGGGTGCGCCGCCGTAAGCCACGTTCTCAGCCTCAACCTCGGCTCTGAAGCGCGCAAGATCCTCAGCTGACACCACTTCGGTCATGGGTTGATTGTGCGATAGCGATCGGAATCTCTCATAGTATCGTGCATACTGGTGCATGGGTATACGGATGATGCGCGCATGGATAGCGTAGATCTTGTCCTGGGCCTCCTGGCGCTCTTCGTACTCTATGTACTTGTCCCAGAAAGGATGAGCAAGAAAATCAAGGCCGACACAGGCCGATCCTCGCTCAAAGAGCCTAGAGGGAAATGTTAGCAAGACAACTTACGGCGGAAGGGACAACTCAGGGAAAGGGGCGGAGAGGATTTAATACAGAGGGGAGGATGGTTGTGCGAATGAGCAGCAAAACCGAGATCATGTTCTACCGAGCGGGTGCGGGTGACGTGTAACGCAGGGACGACTTTGGAGTTTAGAACGAGCACGGGTTGAGCATCAACAAAGCCTGGCAGAGAGCGTGAGAGAGCATCCCGGCTTAAGGGGCTATCGCAGGCATATCTCACCATCAGACACTTTGACAAAAGGTGCAGAGCCCTCGCGGATATGTCGACCGAGACCACCAAGGTCAAGCGGGAATTCTGCGCCGGAAGGCATGTTAAGGGAAGGGGAAGGAAACCATCCAAATGAAACTTACTCTCTGACGAGGTGTGGGTCATGGGTTGTCTCCATCTTGAAGGAGCAGTAGTCCGTCCACAAGTCGACAGAATTGGTGATGCTTGCACATCCTCTCTCATAGACCTATATAGATGTGGTGTCAGCCGTGTCGCAGGCAGCAGGGGGGTGTACTGACCATCTCGGCAGACTCGGGTCCTGCGATATTGAACTCCATGTCGGCATATTTCTTCCAGTAACCAAAAAGGAGGGGGAACTTGATGAGAAATCTATCATATGCATCGCGGAAGGTTGCTAGTGCTTGGGGGCTCGAGTTGCGGTTCAAGCCACCCTCCAGTGTCTCGCAAGCTTTGATGAGATTCTCCCAGTGCTCGAAGTTATCGGGGTCGGAGTCCTATGATTTCGCCAACATGTCAGTACAGATGCAGGCTTGTAAAAGACGCGAATCAAGGTGAAAAAAACCTACCACCTCAGCATTGTGCTTGCGGACAGTTGCGTACTCCTCCTCGGAGCCAAAATGGCCAAAGTCGCTCATGGCGTTGGAATAGCCAGTCCCTTTTCTTTCAGAATCGCGTAATTCAATTGATATCGGAGCGGATCGGCGATCAATATTCGATTTCGCAGCGTGGTTGTGAAGCCGAGAAGTTTGTAGATAGGAGATGACGCTTGAGGCTCACGTCTGTCGCGAAAGGCAGGGGCTGGTAGTTCGCGCCGCAGCGCAGCTCTTTTTTCTCAAGGTACTTTCTGATTTAGTCACTGCAGAGCTTCCCCTGCACGTGCTCGCGGAAAGACGTGCAGAATAGTCGTGGATTACTGCTACCAGGGGACTGATGCAAGCAGGCTGTACTTGTCTAGCAAGTCTCCGCAGTTGACATGGGTCTTGAAGACGAACGGGCCAACGATTTGCCGTTTTCTTGATGACTAATCCTCGATGGGAGTTTGCAGATATTTTCTTGCTACGAAGCTGGTGCAAGAAAGATTTCTTCTCTTTTCTCTATCCTAAAATGGGCTTATGATGATTCTCACATAAACATATGATAGGAAGAGAATGAACGCTCTCTTTTAGAGAGCATGATCTCAATTTCGAATCTGAAGCTCAATTATCCTTTTGTTTTTCTACATACATACTCGCTTCTCAGAAGTGCCCGATTTGTCGACAATATCATACGGTTTTGCGTCTCATGACAAGATTACCGACACATATGTATCTATGATTAGCGGCACATGCTCGGGTATTACCTACTCTTAGCAGATCTCACATATTCGTTTGTGTATTATATCGTGACTTGTGGGCTTCCTGCATAGTAGTCGTCGGCTGCGTGGGCGCCTTGCGAATATCTTATGTAACATTTCTTTTCAAACCACACCAGATGTTTACCAACACTCGCCTACCTGGTGTCGACAAGCATCATGCTTCTTGCCAAGTATCGTGGCTTCGTCTGATTTCTCGGTATCCGTACAAGCATATGTGTCTTGGTGAGAATATGCTGGATGCCACATCATAGCTGAAAGAGGTGACTGGGAATCCCTGGTCACTGAGCTCTAAGGCATGATGCTGCACAAAACCTCTCACTCTAGAACCTCGCCGAGGACCTCTTGAAACAACGCAGCAGTTGATTTTAAATATCCTATCATGGATCGTACCTACAATACATTCTTCACAAATGCTTCCCGCAGGCCAAAACTCAAATATCCAGCACATAGTAGGTAGCTAGACGCTATCCGTGGGGCTTATCTGGGCGCTGATTAGCACCTACTACCGCCTAGCAGCCAGGGGTTCCTAGGTCTGTATCATCATGCGCACCCCAGCTGAGAAACGTCATTTGCAGAGCGTCTGGTCCAATACAGCACCTCTTACATTTGTCTAACGCCCAAGCCTCAAAACTTCATCCAAACATTGGCCTAGCCCTACAAAGCCCAGCTCAGCCCGCCCGAAAGTTTCCTATCTCTACAACTTCACTACGTACCTCCAATCGATCATGGGCCAAGCAAAACTTTGAATTCATGTCGCAATCGCAATCGCTGCCGTGGACACGTTGAACCCTTGAACCCACTGTCCGTCCCATGCTATCCTGCCGTACACGATGGAATATTCCTCAGGAGCCTACTCTTCCCAGGCTCCCTCTCCCGAAAAGTCATGCGAACTCTACATACGCGACTATCCTCATCGATCCATCGCCATCGTGTCATCCTCTCATGCTCTAATTCTTCGATATACCACCTCCACCAGTGAAGCCATCGCCAACGGCTCGCTTACATCCCTAGCCGCCCCTACGAGAAACCGCGGAAACGTCGGTGAAGCCTTGATATCGAAATGCATGGTTGAATTTGCGCCTGTTTCCAGGAATTTTCTGCAAGACTATCGCCGTCTCACGCATCGACCGATATATGGGACATTAGGCTTGATCACAGTTAACAGCGAGGTCTTCCTATCTGTCATCACACATGCAACACGAGCTGCCACCATACGGCCCGGTGAGACAGTTGAGCGTATAAAAGGAGTCGCATTCTACTGCTTGAGCAGCGCAGATTATGACGATGTTGTCCCTCTCGAATCACTCGATCCAGAGTTTTCGGATGCTGTATCAATGCAGTCCGGTCCCTATGGACAAGGTCTTGGTCGAAGAGAGGTAGCTATGGAGCACCCTTGCCATGAGCTTCGCAACCTACTCAGCAATGAAACATTTTATTACAGTACAGATTTCGACCTCACCAATCGGCTTCAGGATAGGTTTGTTGCCATGTGGCTCTGAACTGAATTATACTAACAAAAAGCAGGCCCATCAACTCCAACTCGTTCGAAATTGATAATTTTGACGATGGATTTCTCTGGAACTCATTCATGATCAGCCCTCTTGTCCAGTTTCGGTCTCGACTCATGCCTCACGAACGAGCAGCGCTTGATTCATCACGAATACTAACCTCAGCAATCCGTGGTTTTTGTAAGACAATGACCATACCGCTGAGCTCTTCACCCCTGAAGAATGTCAAGTCCGGCATGCCCTCCTTCATGACTCTCATTTCTCGTCTGTCTTGTCGAAGAGCTGGAACCCGCTTCAACTCGCGAGGTATTGACGATGACGGGCATGTTGCCAACTTTGTCGAGACTGAAACGACCTTCTGGAGTCCAGCAGGGACAATGTTCTCATATGCTCAGGTGCGCGGATCGGTACCAGTGTTCTGGGAGCAGGCAGCCGATCTTATCCCAGGTCGCCAGAAGATCACAGTCACCAGATCTCCTGACGGAACACAGCCTGCCTTTAACAAACACTTTGAGGAACTTGAGCATTCGTATGGCGCTGTCCATATCATCAACCTTCTTAGTGAGACCAAGCCTGGTGAGGTCGAGCTCAGTAACCTATACCACAACGGTATCAGACACTGTCCGTTGAGCCGTGCGGGACAAAATGTTTCCTCGGACCATGCCCTCTTGCGAGAGACCAACTACGATTTCCACGCAGAAACAAAGGGGCCAGCAGGATACGAGGCGGCTCGAGATATTCGCCGCTATATCGAGGATTCTAACGATGGCTTTGCATATTTCCTCGCGGAGGAGTCGAGTGATCCGAGATATGATCATGACAGTTCTGGGCATGCTCGCATGGTGGTCGTGCTCCAGCAAGAGGGTGTGTTCCGAACCAATTGCCTGGACTGTCTTGATCGAACCAATCTTGTCCAGACAATGATCTCACAGATGGCGGTTGAGGCTTTCCTTGGACACCGAGGCGAGTTTGCTGCCTCTGACTTTTGGATGAGACATTCCAGTCTTTGGGCAGACAATGGAGACTCGTTGTCCAAAACATATGCCGGAACAGGCGCACTCAAGTCATCCTTCACTCGGCACGGCAAGATGTCACTCGCTGGGGCTGTTGCTGACGTGCGCAAGTCTGTTCAGCGTATCTATCACAACAACTTCCTCGACCCCTCTCGTCAAATCACTATTGACATGCTTTTGGGTCGCCTTGTTGGGCAGGCCCCGGTTGTTTTGTTTGATCCCATCAGCGATTTCGTTTCAACAGAACTGGCCAAAAGAAGTGGCGAATTTACTTCTTATAATGGCATCACTATATGGGTTGGCACGTTTAATCTGAACGGTCGCACCGAGGGTGCTAATAGTGACCTCGGTCCATGGTTGTTCCCAGAGACCCTGGGTGATACCCAGCCAGACATTTATGTGGTTGGATTCCAGGAAATCGTCGAACTCAGTCCGCAGCAGATCATGAACAGCGATCCATCGCGGAAGAACCTGTGGGAACAGGCTGTGAAGCACAATCTCAACGAGCGACAGAAGCGACTGGGAGGCGAGAGTTATGTGTTGCTGCGAAGCGGACAGCTTGTTGGAGCAGCACTGTGCATCTTTGTCAAGACACCCAGTCTAGCTAACATTAAGAACGTCGAAGGTAGCGTGAAGAAGACTGGTATGTCTGGCATGGCTGGAAATAAGGGTGCAGTGGCAATTCGATTCGACTATGCCAACACGCAAATCTGTTTTGTTACGGCACATCTGGCTGCTGGATTTTCAAATTATGATGAACGCAACCGTGATTATGCCACAATTCACCACGGTCTACGCTTTCAAAGGAACCGTGGGATCGACGATCATGGTGAGTGTCCTTGGTGTTGATGCCCAGTCATGGGGGACATACTGACAACCATAGACGCTGTTATCTGGTTAGGTGACTTCAACTATCGCATCGGCCTTAACTTGGATACTGCGCGCGCGCTTGTTAAGAGGCGCGACTTTGAGACCCTATACGAGAACGATCAGCTCAATCTCCAGATGGTAGCTGGGTTGTCGTTCCCCTTTTATTCCGAAGCTCGCATCACGTTCCCTCCGACTTACAAGTTTGATATAGGGACTGATGACTACGATACCTCGTACGTATCCTTCTATGCCTCTTTGGATATATACTAACTGATGTACAGTGAGAAAGCTCGCATTCCGGCGTGGACGGATCGTATTCTCAGGAAGGGCTCTAACCTCAGACAGTTACTATACAACTCTGCGCCTCTCAAATTCTCGGATCATCGGCCTGTCCATGCTGCCTTTGAGTGCAGGGTGAGCATCTTGGATGAACAGCTACGAGAATCGATCAGTAAGGAGTTGTATGAGCGTCGGAAAGCCGATGTGGGAGACGCAACGGCTCATCTTGGCACCAATGGGGACAGTGACGATGAAGACCTCATCGGATATGATTCTATCGAGCCTGGGCTGCCTCCTGCAAGTTCAGACCGCCAGAAGTGGTGGCTCGACAACAAGCAGCCGGCCCGTGCCGCGGTGCCTGTACCCAAGCCTAGGAATGGGCAAGCCATTGGACTCAATCCCAACCGTCCTTCGAATCCTTTTGGCCTTACGGAGGAGCCAGACTGGATCTCCATCCCAAGATCATCTTCGAAAGCATCTTTATCTAGCATGTCAAGTTCGCCATTCGAGAAAGTCAACTTGCCTAATGTCATGTCGTCCGGGTTGAGCATTCAGCCTCGAAAGCTGCCTCCTCCTTACGATCCATCAGGATTGCCAGCTAAGGTCGGACGTATAAATCTTCTAGATGATCACGCATCTACGGGCCACGGAGAGACGCCTCCTCCGCCTCCGCCTCCACGACGAGGAACATCGTCAATGGGACAAACTCCGCCAAGCAACGGGTTTGGTCTTAATAGGGTACAGACTCAACCGCTCCCGCCACCCCTGCGACCGACGTCAGCAGCTTCTCATGCTTCTCAATTCTCACAAAACAGCAAGGCTGGCGGTAAGCCAGCACCGCCAGTTGCAAAGAAGCCATCACACTTGACAGCGACATCACCCAGTTCGAGCCCAGCACCAAGCCAAGGTACCATGGATGACGACTTTAGGCCTCCGTTGCCAACAAGAGCCAACACCGGAGGTCTTGCAGGAAGTCCTCATCCACAGGGCATCGGAGCCGCCGCACGGAAGCCTGTGCCTGTGGCACCACCGAAGCCTGTGACGAACGGGACAGGCGCAAAGCCATCGAACGCGGTCGGAGCGGTGGGGCTGCCCGGTATGACGGGTGGAGTGCCATCCCGGCGGCCAGCGCCGCCGGTGCACCCCAAGCCGCATTTGCCGCAGCAGAATCAAAACCAGCATCAACGACAAGGGTCTATAGATCTATTGGGTTCTCTAGGTGAAGGTCAGGAAGTGGGAGGATGGGAAACTCTGAAGCCGAGCACAAGAGCATAGGCGAGATGGAGAGAGAGTCTCTGTTCTATATAAAAATTAGTATAACGTTAGCAGTTGGATGCGTCGGCGTTTGGAGCGTTCTGATGCGCTTAAATGAATGACTTGGTCGGGGAAGAGGTGTGTGTATGGGATTGGGTTATGACTATGATTATGGTTATAGCTTCCTTGGCATAAAAGTAAAGTAAGAGTACAGGTAAAAGTACAACAAGAACAGCTTTTAGCTACTACTGTCTCAAAGAATCACTGGTTAATATTATTGTCTCTGTTGGTGTTTCATTCTTCTCACGACATGTGAGCCAGCAACTGAATCATGTGTCACGTCAATTGTGTAACCACGAGTCGGTCAAGGAGATGGGATCGAAGGTAGGGGCGCATTTTGGAGCCCTGATTTAATCGATCGCCATCGGCAAGCGGCACTCAATTGAATTGTGCGTCTTGTCGGGTGATACGGTACATTTTGGTGGCGGCCACTCCTCGAGTGAGTTGAGGTGCAGTTGTGAATTGCATTGCATGCTACCCTGTAGAGGCGAGGGAGGGATGCGGAGGGATTTTTAGTGCAGGCCTCATGACCAGCCCCACAGATGAGAACCTCTGAGAGACGATTAGTGAGAGAGGTGATGAATTGGGCTTGAAGCTGCTGATCTGGATGGGTTGTTTAGAATAATCTGCTGACTGCTGGAATTGACTTTTCCGGTATAAACCTTTCATCACTACAGGAGGTCGTCACCACAGGAGGTTAGGTCTACTGATGTTAGGTCCATGCTTGCTTGACCTCCACTGAATTACAGCGTACAGCATCTGCACAACTGAGCCCTGGCTGCAGCGCTCCGTGATGTGTGAGGTGCCCTGCATGCTACCTACCTAGTGCTAGTTGCCGTAGGTTTCCGGCCCGTTCGAACATGTTTATAACCAGTTCATGCCCTGTCGGTCGTGAGCACGAGACCTTAACCTTGACCTTGAGCGATCTAGACCAATGTTGATCATTTTATCAATCACATCACACCCTTGACCTTGCATTTGAACCCGTCGCCGTAACTGCTCACTTCTCTTAATCCTTTCTCTCTCTCTCCTCTCTCTCCACCCTTGATGCTCTCCTATACTTGACCTGGAATACCCTCAAATACTATACTCCTAAAAAAGAAACTCGAACTCAAATACCGTCATATCCACTCTAATCACACTCTGACCCCCCTCGTCAAACCGAAAGAGGTCGTCCCCGATTCGTGATTATTTAGCCCCAATCATCATCGAACCGAACCTACCTACCTTAACTAACCTCGCCTCGCCTTGCCTCTTTATTTCTTAACCTTGAATGCAATTTCTCCCTTTTCTTCTCACCAAGATATTAAATCGTTACTCCTCTTTGCTGCCTCTTCTTCTCCTTCTTCTTCTTCTCGGTACATATCGAAAGAACCATCACATATTGTCACTATCAACCCTCACCTGATCTTTACTTCAAGATACCCAGATCCAATACTACGCTCAGGCCTTTGATAGCACGATTCGTACGATTCAATCACACGAGTCATTGGTGGCGGATGATAATTCCCTCGACGACACAAAACCAAGGGTCTTCTTGAGGATTTGATCTTTTCATTCTCATCGTCATTATTACGAGGGACAGAAAATCAATCAATCCGTTGAATGTGAAGCGAACCTCACGTCTCCGACTGGACTCGGACTAATATCACACGATACGACCTTGAGCGTCATAATACAACATCTCGCTACGGATCCCATCCCCCAGCCGCCAATTTTTACGACGGCCAGGAAAAACAATTGCTCTCTATAGCAACATCAACACAAACAACAACACCAAAACAGCCTCGACAACAACACCAAAACCAACCATGGCCGACAATACAGATCCCCGTGTCAGGATCAACCCTCTCATGCCTCCGGCCAAGCAAGAGCGCATTCATATATGGCGCACCGAAGTCGCTTCCGCCCTACACCTCCCTACCGCCCCATCCCTATCATCATCCCTATCATCTTCATCCGCAGTCACTCCAGATCCCGATCTGGATGCCTCATTCGCCTCACCTCCCTTGGCCGCAGACTCCAGATCACGAAGCCTCTGGAAGCGCATCAGCTGGCGTTTTGGGCCCAAGAGACGCGCCGCCGCAAACATGGCCGCTGCCGCTGCCGAGCTACCCCCTGATGGACGTACGGCTATGTACCGTGGACTCGAGACCAGGACACCCAGGGGAGACGACATGGGGGAAGAGGGTGGTATTTTGGAGAGAGACAGTGAACGAGGAAATGGTCTGAGGGAGAAGCAGGAGAGGTTGACTCGGGCAGCCAGGTTACTCAACCGCCGCACCCAAGAACAGTGACCGGACCACCTCGCCAACTGCTGACGCATCATCATTATCAACAACAACAACAATCGCTACGGAGAGTGCGTCTCTCGATCTCTTACGAAAGGCCCGGGGCCAGCAATACTTCTTAATAGGCAACCGGACCCATGTCGACATGTGTCATGATATAGCATTTATTTTTCATTAATCAATATCCTTTACAGACAGTTCCACGCACATAGACAAGTATGCATGCACGTGCAAACAAAATCTTTCTAATCCTGGGTACCCTGATGCTTTCACATCCAACGCTTATTCCACTCGCCATGTTAGTTCTGTGAATGTTGAATACGCCCAATAGCAAATGGCTCTCGTCATGAAAGACGAGATGTAACATCTGGGGAGTGCAACAGTTGAGCGTGAGAAGAAGAAAAAAGGTCAGTCAAGAACAAAACGTCACCAGGACAGAAATAAGAGAGGCTTCGGATAAGGAAAGCCAAGGGGCAGCTTAAACTACCACCACGTCTCTCAGTACCCGTGAACATGAATATGGATGGGGTTGATTTTTGGGGGTAAGTCTTTGTTTAGAAACAACAAGAAACAATTCCATCTCTCCATTGCCTCTCTTCAGGGCACGTTTATGAACGAACCGATGGACATGAACGGAAAAAACATAAAGACATAAGACAAGGGGGGGAAAAGCGTCAACATGAGAAAGCTTTCTTTGTGACGATCCATCAAGACGGGCTAAGCCCTGTCCACGTTCTTAATGACCAACAAGACGGGGGGAAGTGAGAGATACACAGATGCTAGGTAGGTACGGAAAGTAGGCCAAGGATAACATGGATGTGTGAAAGGGGGGGAAACTTTGCGATTTATCTGCCAGGTAAAAAGAGAGAAAAACAAAGAACCGTCATCACAGAGTGCTGGCGATTGATTTTTCTTTCCTTCCTTTCTTCTTCAAAGTCCGACGGACCAACGAGACGAAAGATTCCACGCCGTACACTCTCCCTTGCCAGAACCAGACCCTTATGATTCCTCCCTCTCCATCGCCATGGAAAAAAGCAACGCACCGCGCAAAAAGAAGAAGCCTCGTACTATCATCCAGCCCGCCCAAGACAGGCCCAGCTATCCGTGTGTCCGGGGGCAGACAAGTGTAACCCGGGGCAAGAATACGTCTCGGTTCCTATATGCCGAGACGCATGTGGTATCGAGGGGGATTATTGATAGACTTAGGAGGCAGCAGCAGGCGCAGGCTCCTCAGCGGGAGCCTCAGCAGGAGCCTCAGCGGGCTTGGCAGCCTCGCCCTCCTCCTTCTTGGGGGCATCGGCGGCACCGGCAGCAGCCTCGCCCTCAGCACTGTCGCTAGAGGTCCAGAGGGTGAGGTTGTCGCGGAGGAGCTGCATGATCAGGGTGCTGTCGCGGTAAGACTCCTCAGACAGGGAGTCGAGCTCGGCAATAGCATCGTCGAAGGCCTGCTTCGCGAGGTGGCAAGCACGGTCGGGGGAGTTCAAGATCTCGTAGTAGAAGACGGAGAAGTTGAGAGCGAGACCAAGACGGATGGGGTGAGTGGGAGTGAGCTCAGTCTGGGCGACATCGGTAGCGCTCTGTGGTTGGGCACAAACTTGTCAGCGAGGGGCACCAGCGGCCCGGATCTTGCGGCATGTGACGGTGGCGGGGGGTTATTTTGATTTAGTTTAGCCTTACCTTGTAAGCATCGTGGGCAGCGGTAGCAGCACCCTTGCGCTTCTCACCAGAGGCGAACTCAGCGAGGTAACGGTGGTAGTCACCCTTCCTATTGATCAGAAAGAAACTCGGTCAGCTTCTTGATAACAAAAAAGGGGAGTGGATTGCATTTTTCGGCAAAAGCACGCATGGTGCGAGATGATGGGTGTGGTGCTGCCTGAGCGAGCACCATACATAGATAGGGCGGAAAGACGAGGGGCCTCAGGCTAGAGGCGGGGAAGATAAAAACGCACATCTTGTGGTAAAAGACCTTGGACTCGCCAGTGGCGGCGTTGGGGATGAGGAAGTCGTCCAAAACGTCGAGAACATCCTGGCAGACCTTCTCGAGCTCGGTCTCAATCTTGTTGCGGTAGTCCTTGATGGTGGAGACGTGCTTGTCGGAGCCCTTAGATTCCTCCTTCTGCTCGATCGAGGAGATGATGCGCCACGAGGCACGTCGGGTGCCGACAACGTTCTTGTAGGCAACGCTGAGGAGGTTACGCTCGTCAACGGTGAGCTCGCCACCCAGCTTAGCCACCTCCTTCATGTAGGTGACCATCTCATCGTAACGCTCGGCCTGCTCGCAGAGGCGGGCTAGGAAGGTCTTGCTATAGTGAGGTAACACGTACGATGTCAGCGATGCGATGTCCTTCGAAGGGGGTCTGGTTCCTGAACGAGCTGGACGAGCCAAGGCAATGCATTGCAGTGCGCCGATAGCGTCGGAGGAGAGCAGCCGGCAAGGGATAATCTAGACAAACCTTTCACGCTATCACACCATAAGAGTCAGCATTGAAACCATATTGATTAGGGAGATAGGGATGGGGAGAGGTGAGCAAGGAGGAGGTGAGAATGGAAGCGAGGAGGACTGGCTGCAGGCTAGACCAGAGAACCTGACGAATGGCGAGCTGCATGATCAAAGAAAGGGTTCAAGGTCATGAATCGTGAACCATCGACGAGGAGGAATCTCATGGTGTTGTCACCGTCCGTCCATGTTGGGCTTCGATTGAGGGGTTGTGCGGGCTTCGGCGGGAGTGAAGCCCGAGAGGGAAAAACACGTCTCGAGAGGAGAAGGAAATCAGGATGGACAAGACATACCTCGGTGGCCATTGTGGAAGATGTTGGGTATTGTTTTGATAGAAGAGAGGAAGTGATCGTAACGGGGAAAAGAGAGGTTGAGTGAGAGATTGAATTTTTGAGGTTGAGAGTTGGGGGGCGCGTAGAGAGAGGGATGAGTAGAGGTAGGTAAGGTAACTGGACTGGACTGGGCTGGGCTGGACTGTACCTAGGCGGGTCAGGCGTAGGTACCTTAGCAGTGGTAGGTTGGTTGAGCCCATGAGTGAGTGAGCGGGCGGGCAGGTACGTATTTTGTGCATTGAATTTTGGCAGCCCCAGCGCGGACAGCGGGCAGTTGGGTGCTAGGTTCTAGGGGGCAACAGCCTGGATGGCCCGCCCAATTCTCCCGCCCGGGCTCCTTGAGAGAGACCCGGCCGCATATCTACATTAGTGTACCACAACCCAGTCACCGCTCTCATAGAATGGATCATTTCAAGACAACCGACAATGCCATCAACTAGAGGAGAGGTGAAAAAAAGGGGAACCGATATGATCTCCCCGTTCAGCGGAACGCATCCCCGTTGGAAAGTTCAGACGGAACAGAGGGCGCTATAGCTGCCCGCCTCATGGAAATTGCAGTGCCAGCCGCAGTGTCAAACTCTTGGTGTGTAAACAATGCACAGATAATAGCCACGTGAGCGTCAAAAAGTGACGACAGAGGTGAGCGAATCCCCTTCCATCGACTTCACCCCTCTTCCACCAAACAAACGAAACAGTTCCATCCATCCATCCATCCATTGCTTTGCTTTGTTTGCTTTGGTGGCCCTGGCACCCAACGCCAATCCCTCCATGGAATTCATTTACGACTGTCGTCACAGACCAACAGACAGACGGACAGACCCCTTAACTATGATTCACAGGGGAGAGCAGTAATATGCACATGCCTGTTTCCCTTCTTTGACCAACTAGCTGTCTTTTCTCTTCTTGCTGGAATCAGTGGAATCACTCACACATTGCTTGTTTGTTGTCTCTGCATCATCCATCATAAATCAGCCTCGTTGGGGCTGAGGAGATGAGTCCGTCCCATCGGGTCCTTGTCTTAGTTATCTCCATGCCCGCCACAAACGGCAATGTGCATCTCACCACGAATCATGGCTGGCTGAGCTTTACGGATAGACGGGCTGCTATCTGCCTCCCACATACATAATACATACATACTGCCACTGGCACATGGCAGCCTGCCATTCATGCACCTTTGGAGACTCACTCGCAGAGCTTACCTGCACACGACACATGCTTTTAATGAATCACAGGCCGGCCGAGCTGTGTACGAGATGAACTCATTTCCTGAGATCGCCCGCCCGTTGTACAGTGCATACTAACCGCTCAAGCCAGCGTCTACACAGCTCATTAAATCCAACCACCGACGTAGTTTGGGCTTTGTGACCCTGCTGACCCTGACTCTGAGACGCCTAAACAGCTCTCTGAAACTTGGATCAAGCTTGCTCACACAACCTCAACACATACATACATACACAGCCAAGAAATACAGCCCTACCTATCTGTCTACCTATCCATCTATCTATTGAACTTGTCAGGGCTACATCAAATCTCGAGATCTGCCCATCTCGCTTTGGACGGGTCGAATCCCTGCCTTGTGACTGACACTGGATATTCTCATTCCGCTTGTAACCCCCTCCCATGTCATATCGCACGCCTCGACTTCTTCATCCTTGACCAGAAATCCACGAACCTGGATACGGGAACTGTTTACCTTGTTAAAGTTTGACGATATCCTGGCTTGTTTCAAAGAATCTCAGCCTAAGCGCAGCTGTAGTTGTAAACAAATTTGTTACATAGTAGTAACAGACTTTACCTGTCTCTGAAGACTCTTCTCTCTCCAATCTGGGGCAACATTTGATGCGTTGCTCTTCAAACCCCTTGCTAAATTGAACTGATTGAACGATTTTCTCTCTTGACCCCACGGACCCCCATCTGCAATCATCCGAAGCCCACGTTCCACCAGAGCCGTGGAAACCGGTTTTGCCTCATACAGTATTACTGCCAACTCAGCAGCTGCTATGGTCTTTTCCGTTTTCCTGTCTCTTCTCATTATTTCATTCATGATTCTTTAGTATGAGTCATTCTCAACTCCAGACTAAGTAACGTTTTGATAGGTTGAGCGAGCCTTGGTCCAAGTGGCCTGTTTCTCTCCTTTGACCCTCTTTTCAGGGACCTCTTCTAGCTCAAGACCCTTCTTTATCACTTGACCTGGACTTCGAACAATCCTGGCTCCTGGATTTGGTGGAGCTTTCCGTTCGGTCGAGCCCGTGGTCCCTGCGGGAGTGGCCGGGGCCGTGAGTTGGCAACCGGAGAATCGTAGGATTTCGAAGAAAGGATACTGATCAATCAAACACGTCGTAGGTGTTGGTAAAAGGGAAGTGTTATGCCTTTGACCATCAAGTCAATATTCCTTCTATGAATCTGAACCAGGAAATATCCCTCTGTCTGTTGGATCATAACCCAAATTTGATCATAAATTCACTCATGCAGTATTCGCTATCAAGTTGTAAAGTACGGAGTATATATACAAGGTATCAAGAAGCAGGCTTTTCAATCGCAAACAACACTAGGCAACTTTAACACAGTGAACATTGACTTATAGTTCTTGCGTTTCTGGACCATGGTATCGCCCTCTGCCCCAATCAGCAGGATCACCTCCAGGCACACAAAGACCGAGTCTCCAGAAGTAGTCCCGGTGTGCAAACAGGAGCTGCCACAGCTTGAACCTCGAAGGAAATCCATTCAACTCTGCCAACTTGTCTGAGGTCGTCAGAAGGCCTTTGACATGGAACAGGCGTCGTATCGTCATCCATAATGAGTCATCTGCCCCTGCTGTGCATTTTGGATCGTTGTCGCCGACACACATGAAAATATCAGCCTCAGAAGGGCTGAGCTCCTGTTTAGCGATATAGACCTCGCCTGCGTGAGACTTGTAGCCCCATTCGCCCAGGGGAAGTAGGGGCACGGGGTCTTCCTTGTGTGTGACGCGTCTGTATTCGCGCTCCTCGAGGTTCTTTTGGCCACCCAGGTCGAAGACTTGATCGATGAAGCGAACGAGGCCTTCGTTCCCAACACGGGGTTCACCAAACGTGGTGACTATGACGTCCTGCCACCCTAGTGATGCCTTGAGTTCCAGCGCAGCGAGGCAAGCAACGGAGCCTCCCAGGCTGTGGCCGACAAGCTGGATGGGATAGGAAGGATATTGCTGTCTTAGCTGCTTCAGTTGTGGAAGGACGAGATGTCGAGCGTTCTTCCATGACTGGAGAAAGCCCATGTGCACTGTGCAGTTTGTGCATTTATACTCTGGTTCCTTGGAAGGTTCTCCATCGCCGTTATCCGGAGATGGATAGGGCACATACTCCTGCGGGACGGTGCTCAAGTCGACAATCGTATTGGCGATGCTGTAGGTCCCACGGAAAGCCACCACTATAGCAGGCTTGCCAGCTGTATAAGCGTCATTGTCTCCGTGCTGCCTCACGCCGTGATCTACAGCGATATATCCGCAGCTGTCGCTAAGTAAAGGACCCGTGTTCCAGGTATTGATGAGAGCCAAGCTGGGGAAGTCGCTGCAGCGGGATACGCAGTCGAAGGGCTTCCTCACTCCTGTGGTACCAATGCAGTATGAGATGTCAACGAGCCGTGATAGGCGCTCCAGGGTTGCGAAGAAAGATACGGATATACCGTTGGGTTTAGGTTCAGGGTTGTTGTTGTTATTGTTATGCCTTAGTGATGATGGTGAGCTGTTGAGAGCCAGGCATGAAGTGACAAGAACCATTTGAAGAGCCAAGATCCTCATCGTATTGATTTGTTTGAGCCACATGACGACTTTCGTTGGTATTTGTGTATGGTAGCAAATTGTTGAAGCGTCGGGAGAGGACCCAATATCTCAGAAGTAAATGTAGTTGAGCGTGGGTGGAGAAATGGAAAAGTAGCGATGCATGATAAAATGTGTCTCTTTGTTGGGAATTGGTTTAATTTAACTTAAAGAGAGGCAATGATGACGGATCTGGAATATATCAAGTGAAGAGATCAAGATCAGGGTTGACAGGTCTCGTGAGTAGCACCTCAAACTGTTGAGGTCATACGGTGATACAGTAGGTAGGTACTTGTTTAGCCTGCCAAATGACGACTGTGAAGATGTATCATTTCTAGGTTGATTGAGGGGCTGATGATTGGCTGATGAGCCTGTACTACCCCGGATTGTGGACCCACTCCTCCTCAATTACCGCTGGAGGCGGGAGTTGCCTTTTGTTCCTAACTTAATAAACCACCTTAAAATCATAAATAACCTATTCATTGCTTAGGTAGTAGATGTCGACTACTTGCTACTATCTATGCCATTGATTCTACTCCTATTAATTCATCATTTTTGATCTTTTGTTCATGTCATCGCCAAACTCATGCTGATGAGGTAGCACATGACTACCAAGCGGATACTGCACAACTCAAGATCACAAGATCTCTCATATCATACAGATCAGATCCCCTATGATGGAGGTGCCTGCCTCGAGGGCTGAAGGCTAGTGAAGGTCGACTTTTGGTCTGTCGAGTTGCTTGAGCAGCTGCCAGACTCGGTACACTTGACGTTGAGCATGATGCTTCCGCTGGCTTCATACGGTGAATTTCTATGAGCGTTATTAGTATCCGATATTCTTAATGATATGAAGTATCCACTTACCCTCCCTGTTGGCAAACCTTCTCCATCATCCAGAGCTTGTGGGTATCGTCATTCCACAGAAATTCAACAGCGCGGTTGTCACAAGCAAAACGATCCGCACCTCCCAAGCCAGTTATGGGCTTTGAAGACGAGTTCTTGTGGCAGAGGGTCTTCACGCTGGTATCCTCGTCGAAGAAGAGAAAGTCAAGGCTACTGAGTGTCTTGCCGCTGTCCTTGGACTCGGCCTTGAAGTCGCGGATGCGGTAGGTATCGGGGAGTGTGCAGCCGTTGTCTTTGGCGCTGGTCTCGAGCATAGACAAGCTTTGGGGAACTGCGTAGAGATGTGCCGCCCAGGTGGTGGGCAGAGCAGTGAGAATGAAGAGTCCGAGATGCATTGTGAGGGTATGAGGACTGTGTAATGAGAGGATCTGGTAATGGGTATGAGATTATCTGAAGAGAATTGTTAGAAGTAAGTTTTAGTGGGATATGATGTTGTAGAACGGCAGATTTTCAAGTCGAGGCATGGCTAGGTTATAAGTCTACGACTGAGCCATATGGAATACGACGTCAGAACAACAACCGCCATAGCTGGTTCTTCCTTGCCTTACCGAACACGCGGCCTAGTAACTCATTAAATCGGGCCTGCTTTACGGTTTACAGTGCAGCCCAGTACCGTCGTGCGATGCGATGCAATGCGTTTCCACTCGCCGATCCTTCTGCACCCGCAAGGAGACAGACATGGAGTTGACGGGATCGGAGGCGAGAATCCGGCAACCAGGCGGTGCAGTTGATTGGATACCGATGTGGTTTCATGTTTTAGGTCGGAGCTTTATTCCTGTAATGTGGATTTCGCGGGCAAGTCATTATTTACAACACAGTTTTTATGAGCGTCAAGTTATTGTTGGTTACGGGTAAATGAGTGAGGCTGTAGTACAATAATAGAAACGTGGTTGCATCATGTAAAACGGTTGGACTGAGAAGCGATGAGCTTTCTAACTCTGGCGGTTGTGTGTTTCGGTTTAACAGGGAAGATTGGAGGATGCGCTCGGTTGTCGATCGTAATGCACAAAGATCTCCTCTGGAGAGTCGAGGGCTTCCATGATCACGCTATGTACATATGTACCTACCTACACGAAGATGTTTGGTCTCGCTTTGTGTTGTGTTGTTTCTGGTAAGGATAGAGTTACCTTTTTATTTTCTTAAGGGCTGTCACGGTCTGAGTCGAGTCTGGTCAAGGCTGGACATGGAACTGTCATTGACCTAGGACTTCATAATACGATGATCAAGCGGAATGAATATTCCAATACCATCTGGTCTGAGTTCAAGATGCCTTTATTCACAACTAACATCTGTAGCTGATGAGCCTCAGATCTTACCCACTTTCAAGTAAAGACGTGAGGATAGGCCCCACTTCAGGTCGCTGCAGCACACAAATGGAAAACTCGCTTGACCCTTTAGCACGTGACCCACAGCTTTTTGCAAATTTCTCAAAGTTAGCTAGATTAGATCCCCTCCTCCAGAAGGATCTTCTTGCGTCGTTGGAAATATTCTCGTCACCTCACGTTCGACTAACCCATCCAGCAAAAACAATGGCTGTTGATACACCTCGATCTGGCCTGGCCGTCGGCCTCAACAAGGGTCACGTACGTCTTTCTGTCGCAGTCTCACCTCGTGGAGGATCTCTGCTTTGTCTTGGCCTTCGCGACGGATGAGGGCTCGACAATCACCCAACTAGCAAGCAGACGATGGACGCTGACATTTGTCGCCCTTATTACAGAAAACCACTCCCCGTGTCGTCAAGCCCCGTGTCTCCCGAACCAAGGGTCACCTGAGCAAGCGCACCGCTTTCGTCCGTGAGGTCGTCAAGGAGGTTGCTGGGTAAGTCAATAATTTCTACATGGAGATGTCGAGGCTGGATTGGAAAAGGGGTGTGTGAGGGACGGATGGTATTGAGTAGTTGCGCTGCTCTGCCCGCTATGGACCTTGCTAGATGTGGAGGAAGCATCTCGAATTTGTGCTGGAATTTTGCTAACCATCATCTTCCACAGCCTCGCCCCCTACGAGCGCCGAGTCATTGAGTTGCTCCGTAACTCCAAGGACAAGCGTGCCCGTAAGCTCGCCAAGAAGAGAGTACGTCGAACCGCAACGTCGAATCCAACCCACGATATACATACTAACTCACATCACAGCTCGGTACCTTCGGCCGTGCCAAGGCCAAGGTCGACGAGCTCCAGCGTGTCATCGCTGAGGCCCGCCGCACTGGTCACTAAATCAAACCGTCTTGATCTGATTTTTGGGAATCTGGCACCGAAATGGGGTTCGCATGGATTGGCGTGGTCACGATTTGATCGATTAAAAGAATTAACGGCATTGAGGATCCGTGGCAGGGATTTAGCTGCGGCTCACCGGAATACCAACACTTTCAAGAGAGTTATGGCGTAATGATCAAGCCATGTTCCTACCAGTTTTTATGTGAAAGTGATGTCGTTGAGTTGTGTGATGCTCTGATTTGCTTTGATGATTTTGTATTCATTTCCTGTGAAACCCGCTGTATGTGCAGCCTGTATGAAGACCTTCCTTGTACCAACGCCGTCAATGATTATGAATGCAAAGCCCGTCGCTGCCTCTAAAATGCCATTCCCTCTATTTCTTGCCCAGCTTGAGCCACTTGGGTATCTTCTTGCCAATCTTCTCCCCTGAGCCCTCACCCTTCTCGGGTTGTGCTGGCTGAGCAGCACGCATCTCCTCGTTCTTCTCGTCGGAAGTAATAGGCTCTGGTACCTTGACTTGCTGACCCTTTTGAGCAATGTTGGCTTTGAGGAATGGTTCTTTTCGTACAGTTGGTGGCACAACATCGTCCCAGACCAAGTTGATGAGGGTACGCCCGGACAATTTATATGCCTTTATCAATCCGTTGCTGGGACTCGGATCGTCCTTGATCGCAATCTTGGTGCCAGGTAGGACAAGATGGAAAGGCTGACCATTGTGAGCCATAACATGTCGAACAGCATCGTAGAGGAATTGGCCAGTGTGAGTTGGGCTCACTTCCCAGTCGCTGCTTGTATTGTCTGGAAATCTAACCTTGACAAGAACAGACTTGATAGCGTTGATTCTGGCGGCCTCTGCTGAGGCCTTTTCTTCCAGTTCCCGATCTGAGAGCAAACGTTTGTTCCTTGAGTCCTCCTGTAGACGAGCTTGATGAAGTTGCGCATGAGCGATTGTGGGAGCAAAATCAGTATCACTAGCAGGGGCCAGGGCTGCTGCAGGTGTCGATCCTGAAGGGGCGAGGAAGACGTTAACAGGCGCCAGGGGATCCTTCGACTGAGAAGAGTCGATATCCATCTTGTCTTCCGTAGCAGCCTTGGGTTCTTCTTCTTGTTCTTGGGCGGGAACTGGGTCCTGGGCATGTTCTGTCTCGGCATCCACCATGCTGGAGTCTGTTGGATCCTGAGCTGCTTGCTCTACTTGATTCTCTGCCTCTTCCGCAGGTACAGGCTCTGCCTTTACTGCTGGTTCTTCTGCCTTCTGGCCTTCGTCTTCTGTATCCTTGAAAAATTGACCAATTTCCGTCATCGCCTCATACAACGTTTTGTCGGTCTGCCGGTAGGTCAATCTGATCAGAACACTTCCAGAATTGTATCCGAGTTGCGACAATGTCTTCTGAAATTCAGCGAATGATGATAGTTCCCGTCCCATTATGTTGAGAACTGGTGTTTCGTAGTAAAGCTGTCCACTGCCAGTCCCTGAATCGCCGCTCATCTGCGCGATCCCGCGGCCCGTAATATTGATGTTTCTCCCATTGCTCGCCTCACCACTCTCGAATTGACGAAGAACCTTCCATATGGTGAGGTCACTGGGAAATTTCTGAACCAACCGGCCGCCGGGGATTTCGCGACCATCCGGAGGGGGGACTTGAAGGCCGACTTGGATGGCGGAGGGTGTTTTTGACTTTTGGACAAGCTCGAGCTTTGCGCCGGGGGTAAGACCAGAAGTACGGAAGGGAACAGATAAATCGACTGTTCTTTGTCGATGCCTATAAGCAGTTGTCGTCAGCGGATGGTTCAAACAAGGTAGTTTGAGAGCCTGGAACCTACTTGACGAGATACTTGTCGCTCGAGAGGTTGAGTCTTCTGCAAGCTTCCTCCAAGACGTCAATGAGGTAAGTCCCTGGGTTGACTTTGATGGTAGCTCGACGAAGGTCGGTGGCAATCACCACGACGTTGGTCGCCATATTATACAGGTATATCGATACAAAAAAAGAGATAGGGAGTGTAAGTTTAAGGCAGATGATATGGTAGACGAGATATTCGACAAGAACGATCGCGGGGAGGTTGAGCTTGGGGCCTAGACTGTGATGTAAGCAGAATAGGCAGCCTGTACGAAGTGGCCAACAGCGGGGTTCATATCTTGGCTGGAATAGGACAGCTTAACTAGGCAGCCACGAGCTATTGATGTTTCCGCGACTAACAGAAACACCTCTTTTCATAGGTCTATGAGCTACTAGAAGCTTCGGCAAGCTGATGGATATTTATATTGCCAGGTTCGTGCCTGGGTAGACTCTTTATACAGCATATTCTATCGGGTTAATAGTGGAAGGTCGGGTAGTAAATGTCAATCTGGAGCTACAGCCATATCATACCAATCACGCAACATGTTGCGCAGAAGAGACGAGACTGTGAATCATGGCCTCATCTAATTAATAGTTGTACTTCAAGTCAAACAAACCTCTCTTCTTTTCTCAAAGACCTCTTACTCTCTCTTCCTGCAACCCCAGCTTAGGTAATTCAAGCCACCGAGCCTCAGACGCTACGCCACAGCTTGTAGACGTAGACCTGGGGCTGTCTCTTCCCGGCCGCGCCAGACCGTGTTTGCCTTGCAGCCCACCTCTACGTACTAAGCTGCAACCTCATTGCACTGCACCTTCTGTAGCTCTGGCCCAGTGACGGAGCTTCAACTGTTCATCTCGCACCCGACGCCAACTGCTCTTCAACAATCTCACGACGCGACGATAGTACGATACGAGCTAGCGACCGCCAAACCCGTGGTATCATAAAACGAATCAGTGCTTGCGACGTTCTCGGCTTTCTAGATCTTGATAAGACGATCGCTGGTTGACGTCCATTGTCCGACCTCGCATCTACCCATCTATCTTTAAGAAGCCATCATGGTATGCTGGCCTTGGTCTAGCCAACCCTCTTTTGCAGTCAGAAAGCTAATCATACAACTCAATTAATAGTCGTCTCCCTTCTCGATAAGTTCGTCTCGGTCGCCCGTCGTCATCTCAATGTTCATACAAAACTAATCTCCCTCCCCTCGCAGACGGCGGCGCCTGTGTCGCCATGGTCGGAAAGGACTGTGTCGCCATCGCATGCGATCTCCGCCTTGGTCTACAGGCCCTTACCGTGTCCAACAACTTCCCCAAGATCTTCCAGTACGGCGACGTCTTCCTCGGTTTGACTGGCCTGGCCACCGACGTCAACACCGTGAGCGACCTCTTCCGCTACAAGGCCAACATGTACCGCCTGCGTGAGGAGCGATCCATCGCCCCTCGAACCTTTGCCAACCTCGTCTCTTCATCTCTCTACGAACGCCGCTTCGGACCTTACTTTGTGTCCCCTGTCGTTGCTGGCCTGGACCCCAAGACTGGCAAGCCTTTTATCTGCGGCTTTGACAGCATTGGCTGCATTGACTTTGCCAAGGACTTCATTGTCTCTGGTACTGCTTCGGAGCAGCTCTTTGGCATGTGTGAGGGTCTCTGGGAGCCTGATCTGGTGCGTATATACAATGGTTGAGTCAAGAGCTATATTCAACTCGCCCTCGGCTGTCTCTCTGTCTCCGTTCTGGAAGGAAACACTAACAATGATTCTTGCAGGAGCCCGATGCCCTCTTTGAGACCATCTCCCAGTCTTTGCTCAACGCTGTCGACCGTGATGCCCTTTCCGGCTGGGGTGCCCATGTTTACATTATCGAGAAGGACAAGGTTACCAAGCGATTACTGAAGGGACGACAGGATTAGAGCGTCGGCGTAATGGGCAAATCTACAAGAATAGAGTAGGACGAGCAGTGGTTTATGTATCTTTATGAATAGATACTCGGCCGATATCAACCGCTGGGTAATGAGAAAGCACTTCTTCGTCTTGCTATCAAGTATTCATATGCACAGCCGTTCGAGACTTGGATATGATTGAGTTTATGAGTTTATTATTAACATACCATGCCTGGCCATTTCTGTCATTCCCGTGTTGTTGTAACTGGGGTTAGGCTATATTGCTATCCAGGTATCCAACTCATCTTACTCTAGCAGGATTGCAAAAGCCTCACAGGGGGCCAGCTTGATCTCACCACTGTTGATATCATCCAGTGTTCTCCCCATGGGGCTGACCAGTACCTCTCGAGCTTTGCTAGGCAAGGTCCACCCAACGGTATCAGCCGTGAAGTTGCACACGATGAGAGCGGTATCCCCATTCTCAGCATTTCGTGAGTATGCAAAGACCTTATCGTTAGACTCATCTACGAGGTGAAAATCGCCATATACAAAGATGTCCACAAACTCCTTTCGCTTCTGAAGAACCTCGCGGTAGCAACTGTACACAGAGTTGGGGTCTGACGTTTGGGACGCTGCGTTGATCTCTTTGTAATTGTCGTTAACTCGCATCCAAGGTTTGGCATCGGCGGTTGTAAAGCCTGCATTGGGGCTTGCATCCCACTGCATAGGAGTGCGGGCGTTGTCACGAGATTTCTTCTGGTATTCGACCTTGATGGATTGCTGAGCTGCGGCATCATCATTCTTGTGAAGACTAGAGGTTGTTAGTGTGATATGCTTATCATCTGGATACTGTATAACTTACTCCCAGTGTCTAAGGCAGTCGAGGTCTTTGTACTCTTCCAAGTCCCAGTCTTTGGGAACGTTGGTCATGCCAATCTCCTGACCTTGGTAAATAAAAGGGGTGCCTGACTGGAAGCCAAGGAACATGGCGATCAGCTTTGCACCAGCAACACGGTGCTCAGGCTCGTCGTGGACAAACCGGCTGACTGCGCGTGGCTGGTCGTGATTCTCCAGGTAGAGAGCGTTCCAGCCCTCGTTGTCGTACATGAACCTCTGCCACTTGAGAGTGGTTGCTTTAAGCTCAGAGAGATTCCAAGATCTAGGCGTAAACTTGCCGCCAACACCGTGGTCAAGGTCCATCCTATGTCATGGTCAGAAACTGAAAATGGAGGCTCTATGGAAAGGTCAACTTACAACTCGAAGTGGAAAATCATGCTCAACTCCCCGCGATCACCACGGACAGCCTTGATCAACTCACGCTCATCGTGAACGCAAGGCATCTCGCCCACACTGAAGGCATCGTACTCTTTGAGAATAGTTCCAATCTCTCTGAGGAACTCATGGCATCTGGGGCCGCAGGCGTAGTACTCGTGGCCTCGGAGGACAGTCTTGTCTGAGTCAGGGAATGCTTGGTCCTTGCTGACAAAGTTGATGACGTCCATGCGGAAACCATCAGCGCCTCTGTCAAGCCAGAAGCGCATGACGGCGTGGACCTGTTTCCTGACGGCCGGGTTCTCCCAATTGAGGTCCGGTTGTTGTTTGCAGAAGAGGCAGAGGTAGTATTCATCTGTGGTTTCGTCGTACTCCCAGGCACTTCCTATAGCGGGATCAGTTTGGTGTCCAAAACAACATGCTAAGGGTGATTACCTTGAAAATGAGCATCCCAGTTATTCGGGGGATGTCTGTTCCCATCTGCGTCATACTTTGCAGGCTTCCAGATATACCAGTCACGATATGGGTTGTCCTTGGACTTGCGAGACTCTTTGAACCACTCGTGTTGATCGCTGGTGTGGTTCATGACCAGATCAAGAACGAGTTTCATGCCTCGTTCGTGGAGTTTATCCTTGAGGACATCAACATCTGAGATATCGCCATATGGAGGATCGATGCTGTAATAGTCGCTGATATCATACCCCTGAGATCATAGTCAGTATGTAATTCCTGTTTCAGCTTTCAAGGAGCAACAGACCATATCGACTTGGGGGCTCTTAAAAATGGGTGAAAGCCATACAATATCGACGCCCAAATCTTTGAGATAGTCGACTCGAGAGATTATACCCTTCAGGTCTCCAACACCAGAACCAGTAGAATCTTGATAAGATGCTGGGTAGACTTGGTACACCGAGCTCTCTTTCCACCAAGCTCTCAAATTCTGATCTGAGCTGCCCATGGTTGCTGTTGGTTTAATTGATGCTGGTTCTGTGTGATTCTATGGCGATATCTTCTGCAGACTGTTAGTTATATACACTCCCAACCAATATGGACGATCTGCACGTGAGAACGGGCGCTCGTGATCTGTTGTGAACTCACAGAACCAAATAAGCCACTTTTCGTCATCAACACCGTGCGTTTGACCGATATCTCAACCAGGAAACCCGGTGTAGTGTCAAGGTCTGATTTGAGGTGCTCGGATACTATGTTTGCTTGCACCAGAGTTCAATAATGAGGCTCTGATACAACGGGAACCGCGGGGGAGTTCTCAAGGACTGTCACACTACGTGTTGGTCTGTTATAGTTATACCGTAAGATAGTAGTTGCAGTGAAACAGTTGGGAGACCAGCATCGGTAGTTGTTATTCTATTTAATAAATAGGCTTCACGGAGTAATTCCCGGAGAGATTCTGCGGGATCAATGGTAGTGACTGATCTGCCCCTCTCTCCAGGGTAAATTGTTCGCTGGTGAGATATTTACATATGATCCGAGATCTGCAACATCAGGTTTCTTGCCAAGTTATGATGTGTTCTTATCAGATTGATTTGCTAGGTCTGGTTATAATATGGGACAGTGGAGGTTTAGTAGGAGAGGTTGGATTTGGTTGGAGGCATTGATATTGAAGCTCAAAACAGAGCATGAGGTGACGTACCAAGCAAACGACACGCAACTTTAAGATGTAGGTCAGCATGTTTTAATATGTTTTAATATCTGAGGTTAGGAGCATTTAGTGAATTTCCATCATGAGTAGTGGCAAGTTACTGTTTGCTTTGGAGATGGCGGAGATATAGAAGAGCCCGGGCAAGAAACTTAGGTACCTTCAGTAACGCAGGGCGTGTGTTTACTCCCACTTGGTTTGGCTAACCAAACTCCGCTGTTGTGTTCTCAAGCAAAATAACAGAGTTTGCCTATGGTCCAAACTTGAAGTGCTGTAACAAGGTTAAGCATAGGTACACACGGAATTCATGCAGACTATTTGCTGCGGTATCTATGTATACATATATTATGCTAACAACAACTATTCGCTTTTGACCCACCACCCACAATGGATCACACAGATCATCAAGAATAGGTGCTAAGTACTGTTGCTAGCCATATCATATATTGCATTTTCGTCAAAGTCCCCTACCCAGGCACCTAGATAGGAAGACCCGTTGATATTTGCCGAATAAAAAGGAAACAAGACAAGACCTATCAATGTTACAGATCAAGGCACGTGAGTATTATCGTTTCACGATGATACTATAATTAAATCAGAGCTCTTTGAAACCACCAATCAATCTCAAAGAGATGGCGAAGGCCAGTTTGAGCAATGGAGCAGTTTAACTTATCTCCAACCATAGACTACTACGTCGTATTTCACTTCAGTCTTCAGGGGTTATGTATGTAGGCAGTGAGTTGATGACGATGGTAGATTGATTGCCCATCTGCATTCCATTTTGGAAGATGGCCTGTCGCAATCCATTCCCAAAACAACCATGTTGTACAGTGCCAGGATCTGTAACTCTTCAAGGGCATGTTGATTGACACGCAGGTAGGCAGGCAGGATAAATGAATCTCTGTCACACAGAACTCAACGTTACAATTGAGTCAGGTCGTCCTAGGTGAAGAGAGGTCAACTGACAAAAGAACCGCCAAAAGAAATAGGAAAAAGCAACCATCGTCCCTAGAAGGACCCTGAATGGGACTAGAGCATGGGGCTACTGTCCGCATAGTATCCGTAGGGGTCCTTCTTTGCTACCTAGGCACAAGGATCGATGTTGAGCTCTTGTTTGATTGTGGGTGATGTTGCGAGATTGGGAAAGTCAATGATGTCCAGGGCTTGTTTTGCTCCCACACAGCTTAGTCTTATTGAGTACCTAGTTAGGGTGTACTCCGTACAGAACATTGGAATTTGCAGTTGGCAACGGCCAAAGCAAGTTCAGTGAATAAACCAGTATCAAATTCAATTTGTAGTGTGCAGCGAGCGAGTGGTACGTGCGATGTCATTTCCGTGTCTCGTTCACCTCGCTTGACTGCCAGCATGGCGCTACCAGAAAGTACATGAGATTAAGTATTTCCGTGTCCGTACAGTACCTCCATGCTCGGCGTTGATTTGCCCGCTGGGGACACGCACATTGGATTAAACACCAGGCGTTTTACCTCTGCTGCAGGTTATTCGACAAACTGGATGCACAGCATTTATTTACCTTTCACCCGGGCAAGCGAACCATGCGTTGCCTCATGTAAGCAATCAATTAAACCGGAAAAATATTTGTTTGATAGTATAACTGAGTAAGTGTTTTTTAAAGACAACGTTTATTTGAACCTCATGCAACAACTTCAATAACAAAGATAATGGAACTCAAGCTCAACACCACCTAACAGGGGACTCAGGTGCACCTGAATCTTGAATCCGGTGTACCTAGCCAGCGGGTACCTTGCCTAGGTTCCCTGTTCACCCTGCCTGACTTTCATTGTCTGTCCCCCGCCCGGCAAGCTTACGCTCGTTAGCTTCTTCTTCAGAACACAGAAACAGTGGCTGTGGACACTGCCCTGGAGCATTGATGACCGTCTGAGATAGAGTATCGCCTAGGAGGCCAAGTTCCAAGCTGGATGCCCGGATTATGACGCTAAGAACCAGCCTCTTCTCGTCTTCTATCCTGGTCACTCTATCCGTACCTCGGGTGAGCAAGGCGCCAAATGACCAAACCAGCCCGCCCGAGCTGGCGCTCTACGCTGCATTCATTCTTCAGGTCTCCAGCTCCTTTGCCTGCCTAGTACTAGGTAGTGCTGCACTTTACTGGCCCTGGTAACCTGCTTTACATACATACATACATGCATGCACTGTATATACTCCGTTCAACAGGTACTTACCTACTACCTAGCCCTGGCTGTTATGATCTATCATCTCATCGGTCACACTCTTTGTTACTCGCCCGGATCTGATTGACTTGACCTCGTTAGCACATCTCTCTCTTCTCTTCTCATCCTCTCACCTGGACATTGCCAGGAACAGGAACAGTAAGAGCACTTCAGCCTCATACATACATACATACCTACCTGCCCCTTGCCAGCCAGACATGACGTGAACTCAGCTACTACTACGTATTCGGTATTCTCCGTACCTAGGATATCTCAGCTCATCGCATCTCATCCTTATACCTACTACTAGTTAACTACTACCTACCTTACCTACATACCTCACCTTTCCGTCTATGTCTCTAGCTACACAGGATCTACCAATCTCACCCACCTTGGTACCTAGTAGCTTTGGACGTCCGTTCACCCCCGCTCACAGTCACGATTTGCAAAGCCCATACCCGGACCCGTCCATCACCTACTTACTACTACTAGACTTCATATCAAAGTCAACGGGACCTGAACCGAACTGAACTGACCGGGTTCTGTCTGTTCTGTTCTCTTGCTCTCCACCGTGTATGCTTATGCTTGCTTAGCTGCCCCGTGCCTATCACCTGTCTTCTCCTCATCCGGACCCTATCCATATTATCCCTATGGTCTAAGGCCCTGCTATCAACGCCATCCACGCCCCGGCGACAATGACCAGGAATGAGCCCGTCAACCGTACCGGCTCTCTCACGAGCTCTAACAGAGGTGACGATTGCAAAGGCACCACCAGCAATATTGCAAGCGCCGAGAGTAGTAAATACCCTGCCGTCACTGTGAGGTCCTCGTCACCATCGCAATCGCACTCTCCCTCGACTCCTGCCTCCACTACTCCCGCTCCCGCTTCCGCCTCTACTATCTCCACTCCCATTCCCACTCATTCGCCTACTCCCAATCCGGCACCTAACGTTAATACTCCAACACCAACTCCATCATCCTCCGCCGCTGCTCCCGCCGCGACAGCTCTCCCTGCTGCTGCTACCACCTCTAATAACTCGACATCCTCCTCGACGCCTCGCCAGCAACCTCCTTCTGCTCCTCGTCTTAGCGCTGATGGCAATCCTTCATTGAGCAACCTGTGGTGAGTTCTAGTTACCCGCGCGTTCATGATTACAATATCATGCCGTCTCCCGTCTCCCGATCCCCTGCTGCCATCTCCCGTCCCGTCGCCGTTCATCTCGCCTCTCACCATCCAGCTAAACGCTTTCCCGCATCTCACAGGTCTTCCTTCAAGGATGAGCCTCAGCTCTCACCGACCACCACCACCTTTGCTCCTCGCGCCGGCGCCAATGCTTATCCCAAAGACCGTCGCATGAGCGACCTCACCAATTATCGACGTGAGCTCGCCGTTCTCGAAACCTCCCGAGTCCCTCAGATCCAACAGATTCCGCCCACCGGCGGCGCGAGCCCTCAACCATCACCTTGGACGAACCAGTCTGGTTCCTCTACCAACTCTTTCAATATGCCGACCAGCTTCTTCAACGACTCGAACGACAACCTCTCCCTCGCCCCCCAGATTTCACCAGGTCCCCAAATTAGTAACCGCCATCAGTATATACATCAGTATCCTTCACATTCCACTCAACACGATGCTTCCGAACCTTCTTATTTCGACGGCAGACGCCCATCCGCTGCCAGTATTCTCACCGCGAGCAGCCAGGGCAGCAAAACTAGTATGACCAGAGGTGGTTTTCGCAAGCTTCAGGGCTTCTTTGGCGAGGAATTCCCTGGGCGCGATAGCTCAGATGGTAGCCTACCCACTTCGCTCGCGGGCAAGGACCAGCGTGGACGCTCTTTCAGTCACAGCCGCCCCACACAGAGAGATCGCAACTATTCCAATGCCACAGATCACACCCGCGATGCCTCACCGTCATCTTCGAGACCGAGAACACCAGTTCCTGCCCCAGAGGTGGTGCCTTTTCTATACCAGGACAATAGTGTACGTATAATACCCGCCCCTGTCTCATTGCCCTGACTACCCAATGCCACCCCGGTCTGGTTCATGATCGACAACACATTCCTCTCCGAAGTTCTCCCTTAGTTTGTCTTTGATGCCCGATTCGATTCAGCTATAATCTCACTCGAAGCATCCCCCCCCAGCTTAGCTAGTTCACTGACATAGGTCTTGCAGGACATTGCTCGATATGGCGAAGCTCCCGTCCGAGACATCATGACCGGACCCGATCGAGAGCGATACGTGGGTGATGCTTCCTCACAAATTCCCCCAAAGACATCTTCATCCTCAAGGTCTGGTCATTCTATCGTCCACATGCCTGGCCATCATCGACATCACAAGAGTAACGATGATCCCCGAACACTCCGGCCGACAACGAGCAGAGACGATGCGTCAATTGACATGCAGATACCGCGCGAACGCCCTGGTACTAGCGCCGCCTTGTACTCGACGAGATCTAGAGGACAGAGTCCAACGCCTAGTACTAGAAGTGCAGGAATGACCTGGAGCACAAAATCTTCACAATTTGATGGGCAAACCTCACCCGGCCACAGCCATGGTAAACGTGGAATCTTTGGTCTCCTTAGAAGGCATCACAAAGAAAAGGACGATATTGCTCGACTTCGCGATCTGCCTCAATCGACAAGGTCTTTGCAGCCAAAGACCTCCAAGCCCGACTTGCACCGCCCCAGTGATATATCAACCACTACGTTGCCATTCTCGGGGACGTTTGGCCCGGGTGAGACGAGTGACATCCCCGATGTACGACCATCCACAGGACAACGTGGGGCGACCTTCAACAATAAGTTTCCTTTTGCTAAGAAGGGACGGTCTCATCGGCCTCCAGACTATGTCGACGATGCAATTGGCCCGACCGATCGTAACGATCCTAATAACATATACCATCTCGACACCAATTTGAACGACATGGAGGGCATCCTAACTAAACCTCCCGCACTTCCACCTATGGACACGAGTTTTGTTCATCCTGTCGAACCCGAACGCCATGATTCCATCATCTTGACAGGACCGAAGGGTCGTTGGGATGCTCCAGACAGCTGGGCAGTACGACGTAACACCGAAGACAACTCTTATAACGGCCCTGAGCTTGACGAGATTGGCAGCCCGCCTCGTCCAGAGGAGAAGGCCTCGCCATACTGTATTCGCATCTTTCGCTCAGATGGGACATTTTCCACACATTCCATGCCTCTGGACTCCAATGTTACGGATGTTATCTCACAAGTCATTAAAAAGACTTATGTGGTTGATGGATTAGAAAATTACCATATCATCATGAAAAAGCATGATCTTATCAGGGTTTTGACACCTCCTGAGCGACCGTTGCTCATGCAGAAGCGCCTCCTGCAACAAGTCGGTTACGAGGAAAAGGATAGAATTGAGGATCTTGGCCGCGAAGACAACAGTTACCTGTGCAGATTCATGTTTTTGTCTGCAAGAGAAAGCGACTTCCATGCCAAAACTACCGACATGGGCCTGGCTAGGGCCCAAAAACTTAACTACGTTGACCTCTCTGGTCGCAACCTCGTCACGATACCTATATCCCTATACTCCAAGGCCATGGAGATTATATCTCTCAACCTCTCGCGGAACCTGTCGCTCGACGTTCCTCGAGATTTTATACAGTCTTGTAAACATCTTCGAGACATCAAATTTAACAACAACGAAGCTAGGAAACTACCACCAAGTTTGAGTCGAGCGAATAGATTGACCTTCCTGGATGTCGCCAACAACCGGCTTGAGCAGCTGGAGCATGCCGAGCTTAACTCGCTCACAGGGATGCTGAAGATGAACCTCGCCAACAACCGACTTAAGCACTTACCTTCTTACTTTGGACTATATTCATCACTTCGTTCTCTCAATATCTCCTCCAACTTTATCGACAAGTTTCCGACATTCCTATGCAGTTTACCAAGTTTAGTTGATCTGGATCTCAGCTTCAACGCCATTGCAACGATTCCTCAGGAGATTGGTGGCCTGAAGAACCTGGAGAAGCTGCTGATAACCAACAACAGGCTAACGCACACGGTGCCATCGTCGTTTGGACAACTCGTGAGTTTGCGCGAACTCGACATCAAGTACAATGGTATCTCGACCATCGATATCATTTCGGAACTTCCAAAACTCGAGATCCTTTCGGCCGATCACAACTGCGTCTCCGCCTTCGTGGGACAGTTTGAGTCTCTTCGACAACTCAAATTGAACTCGAACCCCCTAAACAAATTCGAGATCGTAGCCCCTGTGCCTACACTCAAGACTCTGAATCTCTCCAACGCTCAGCTAGCCAGTATCGACTCGTCATTCGCAAACATGGTCAATCTCGAGCACTTGATTCTCGACAAGAATTACTTCGTTTCATTACCGCAAGAAATTGGTACCTTGAGCAGACTCGAGCACTTCAGCATTGCCAACAATTCCGTGGGAGAGCTGCCAGTCCAAATTGGTTGTCTGACTGAGCTGAGGGTACTCAACGTTCGAGGAAACAACATCTCGAAGTTACCAATGGAGTTGTGGTGGGCAAACCGACTGGAGACTTTTAATGCCTCTTCAAACGTTCTAGAACATTTCCCCAAACCGGCTTCCAGAGCACCGCGGATGCCAGGAGAGGAATCACAACCGGCACCTCCTCCTGTTAACGGGAGAGCTGCTCCTCTTGGGACTCTGTCCGCTACTGCAAGCTCCGAGGAACTGTCTGATGATCGAAGGCCGAGTCAAAATTCGAGCACACTTCTCAGTGTCGGACCGTCTCCCCTTCATGCTGGCGACCGTAAGAGCTCCGTCGTGTCTGTCTATGGGAAGGGTGGCCGCAAGACGTCAGTCGTCTCTAGATCAGCAACGCCGTCGGCTCCCACGCAAACACCGAACCCCCGGAAAGATTCTGGCATGTCATCAAGGCTCAACAACACATTTGCCGGATCCTTGAGAAACCTTCACTTGGCCGACAACCGACTTGATGATGATGTCTTTGATCAGATCACTTTGCTTTCGGAGCTTCGAGTGCTCAACTTATCTTACAATGACGAGATCAGCGATATGCCCCAGAGATCGATCAAGAGCTGGCCCCAACTAGTCGAGCTCTACCTGTCTGGAAACGCACTCACGACCCTGCCTGCTGATGACCTCGAGGAGTCCAGTTTACTCCAGGCACTCTACATCAACGGCAACAGGTTTACCAACCTGCCAGCCGATATTTCACGGGCCAAGAACCTCGCGATTCTCGATTGTGGCAGTAATTACCTGAAGTACAACATTTCCAACGTGCCCTATGATTGGAATTGGAACCTCAACCCGAATCTGAGATATCTCAACTTGTCTGGCAACAAGCGCCTTGAGATCAAGCAGACATCTACAGGCCCGCTCGGACCTGGCGCTGTTAACCGTGAGGAGTATACCGACTTCAGCCGTCTACTCAATCTACGGATCCTGGGCCTGATGGACGTTACTCTCACCCAGCCTAGTATCCCCGACCAGAGCGAGGACAGACGTGTTCGTACGTCTGGATCGCTCGCTGGTCACCTGCCTTATGGTATGGCTGATACTCTTGGCAAGCATGAACATTTGTCAACAGTTGATCTGGTGGTACCGAGATTCAACTCTTCAGAAACCGAGATGCTCTTGGGTCTGTTTGACGGGCAGGCTTTGTCCAGCGGTGGATCCAAGATCGCCAAGTATCTCCACGAGAACTTTGGCCACATCTTTGCTGGTGAACTGAAGCAGTTGAAAACACGGTCAAACGAAACGCCAGTCGACGCGCTGCGACGCTCGTTCTTACAGCTCAACAAGGACCTGGTTACCATCGCTATTCAGCAATCGGAAGAGCGGCCGCTTAAGACGCATAGGGGCTCTGGCCAGCCTGTGATACTCACCAAGGAGGACCTCAACTCGGGCGGTGTGGCAACTGTGGTTTACCTTCAGAGTACGGAACTATATGTCGCAAACGTTGGAGATGCACAGTCGATGGTGATCCAAACCGATGGCACTCATAAGATGCTGACTCGCAAACACGATCCTGCCGAGCCCAGCGAACGATCGCGCATCCGCGAAGCCGGTGGATGGGTTTCTCGCAATGGAAGATTGAACGATTTGCTGCAGGTTTCGCGTGCGTTTGGATACGTCGATCTGATGCCGGCTGTACAGGCGGCACCCTACGTCAGTAACATGACCATCCGAGAGCAGGACGACATTATCCTCATCGCAACTGGTGAGCTCTGGGAGTACCTATCCCCTGGTCTGGTGACAGATATTGCCAGAGCTGAGAGACAAGATCTCATGCGAGCGGCCCAGAAGCTTCGCGATCTGGCCATCGCATATGGCGCCTCGGGCAAGATTATGGTCATGATGATTAGTGTTGCCGACCTCAAACGACGAGTTGAGCGATCCAGACTTCATCGCGGCGCTAGTATGTCGCTTTATCCATCTGGCATCCCTGCCGACGCTCTGGTCCTCAATACCAGAAGAGGCCGAAAGGCCAAGGGCGATGTTCTTGATTCATCACTTAATCGACTTGAGGCAGAGATTCCTGCACCCACAGGTAATGTGTCGATCGTGTTCACTGATATCAAGAACTCAACAAACCTCTGGGAGATGTACCCCAGTGCCATGAGATCAGCCATCAAACTCCACAACGAGGTTATGCGTCGACAACTGAGACGAATCGGTGGATACGAAGTCAAGACCGAAGGTGATGCGTTTATGGTTTCCTTCCCGACAGCCACATCTGCACTTTTGTGGACGTTTGCAGTTCAGATGCAGCTTCTCGATGTGAACTGGCCATCAGAAGTCTTGAACTCGGTGTCATGCCAACCTGTGTTTGACAAGGACAAGAGTCTTATCTTCAAGGGTCTATCAGTACGAATGGGTATACACTTTGGAGATTGTGTGAGTGAGACGGATCCCGTTACACGACGTATGGACTACTTCGGACCCATGGTGAACAAGGCGGCTCGAATTTCTGCAGTAGCAGATGGTGGACAAATTACAGTCTCGACCGACTTCATCTCAGAGATACAGCGATGCCTGGAGAACTATCAAGATACAGATCGGAACAACGCTTCTGGCTCTGAGGATACATTTGGCGAGGAGACATATGCCAGCGCCATCCGGAAAGACTTGAGATCGCTTACCTCTCAAGGTTTTGAGGTTAAGGAGATGGGCGAGAAGAAGCTGAAGGGCCTGGAAAACCCTGAAGTTGTGTACTCCCTCTACCCTCATGCTCTGGCTGGACGTATCGACTTCCACCTGCAGCATGACAGGAAGGAGGAAGGAGGAGGCGATAAACCAGCCGTCCTTGCGCCCGGAGCTGAGCTTAGTATCGATCCAGAAGCAATCTGGACGCTTTGGCGAATAAGTTTGCGACTTGAGATGCTCTGCAGCTCACTGGAAGGTAACGAGGCTCCAGGTCTGCAGCCACCTGAGACGGAACTGCTCGAGAGGATCAAGCAGCGCGGAGGCGAGGTCACGGACCGCTTCCTGTTGAGTTTCTTGGAGCACCAAGTGAGCAGGATAGAGGTGAGTTTGAGCTGACTTATGCATGACGGGAATTCCGCTAACAACCTAGACCTGTATTTCAACCCTAGCAATGCGCCACCTTGCTGCTAATGGCGGTGGCCCTATTAAGGAACTTGAAGATCTCCAGGGCCCAATGACTGCGATCTTGGATATGTTCATGGAACAGAGGAGAGAACTAGAACGATACAGGAGGAAGTATGGTACGCTTCCCAGCGTCTCAAGCAGCGACGAAGAGGACGAGGAAGACGAGGAAGACGACGACGAGGAAGAAGAAGAAGACGACGATGATGATCCCGACACTGAAGAGGGGAGCGACACAGAGCAAGAGGTGTGAATCGATTCACACGACTAGTTCATCGGAACATAACTTAAGCACTTATATATGCTATAATTATCCACGCGACACGAAGAACACGACTGTGGGAGGTTGAACAGAACGCTTTTTGCTTTCAAGGTTAAGGGATGGAAGGACACGATGGAAGTTTTGGATGGGAAACTTGTATTTTGATTGGGTGCGGGTTTTGCTCTCTCTATTACAGGCTCTATGTTGGGTGGTGCTCATGATGTGTTTGGGAGTGGGTTGGGGTCGGAAAAGATATCGGGCTGAAGATGGCAAGACAAGGCAAGGCAGTACATGGCGTTGGGCTATGGGGAAATTAAGGAAACACTGATAACTGGTTTGTTTCTCACGAGACTCACATACTATACTCTGTCGCGCCTGGTGGGAATTGGGATGATGTGTTCTTTTCTTTCAGGGGGCATGGATGGATGGAGGGCATCGGGGAGCCTACGCACGCACGCACGTATGCATTGTTTATATGGAGGCATTGCAAAATTAGCTGATGATGTAGTATATCATAAGGCATAGTCTTAAAATGGCTGATTATTCAATCGTGATGCTGCTGTTGTTTTGTCTATCTAACCAACACGCCTCAAGATTCGAATTCGGGGTGACATTCGTGGTCCAACCCACCAACCGCCTGTATAACCCCTGACCAAGTTTCTCAGGGAAGCGACGTGCGCGCCCAGTCCAACAATCTTTTCGCTACCAATTGTTCCCTCTTCACTGTCGTCCCCTGCAGCTGAAGAGCCTGGCTTGAGGATTTCAATACCGTCGTAGCCTGTTACCACTCCAATGACTTGCCATGCTCCTAGCACTTTGCGTGGGTTCTCAGCGAGAGCATAGTCGAAGCGCTCCCAGAAACGTGGCCGGTAGAGTTTGTCTTCCTTTTCCGTCTTGTCGAAGATGAGGACGGAGGCTTTGGAATCAGGATCAGGGGTGACGGGGAAGGCAATGGGATAGCCAGCTGGGTTCTGTCCAAATAGCGTGAGCCCAGTCATGCAAGTCAAGACATCGGCATGAACGTCGATGACTGGAGTAGGGTCATCGCGAGTCATGTAAGAGAGTTGCTGGAGTGCATCACCGCCGGGATAGTTAAGGGAAGAGAAGAGCAGCATGACAGTGCTACCTGCGAAGCTAGCGAGGACAGACAAGGCAATAATGACAGATGCACCGCGGTAGACGATGGACTTGGAGGCGCGTGAGGAGAGATAGTTGGCGCCGAGAGCTGCAGCAGCAGTGAGAGATGGGACGACATAGAAGATGAAGCGAGCTTCTTTATGTGGTTGGGCAGAATAGATGGCAACAAAGAGCAAGCTGGGGATCACCAGAGCTTGTGTACCCCGTGATGTACCCGGCTGTAATAACGCATAGACGGCCAATACCGGTACGAAAGGATTAAGCAATAGCTTGGGAAGCCCTGAGGTGAAGTAATAATGCCACGGAGAGACGCCCCATTCTGACGAGGACCCGAGGATAGCATTGAAGTAGAAGCCCCAGAGCTCAGGCCAGAGAGGCTTCTGCCAAAAGTATGAGTCGATTGGCACTGAAATGAGAAGTGAAGCGACGAATGAGCCGAGGAAAGTGAGGACCAAGGGCCGTAGACCGATGCGGCCCGTCACAAGGAGGTAGAGTCCTGTAGTGCTGAGAAGGACGGCGACCTCGGAGCGAAAGATGGCTGCTGCGATGACCAGCAGAGCGATGGCTTGCCTTTGACGGGCAGCGGAGATTTGAGGTGAAGATTGAGGGAGGAGAAATGCGGAAGCAAGTGTAGCTGATTCTTGTGAGCCGATGTTCTGTTGGTGAGTTGTACGACTTACTTAGACCAAAGGCATACATGTTTGGCAACGTCCGCGAGACATAGTAGTTGATATGGAACTGACTCGCCATAAACACCGCCCACCAAGCCGAAACACCTTCTCCATACGCCTTCTTCAGAGAAGACTTGAAGGTCAAAAGCGCAGCAACATTGGCCGCGCCAAGCAGTCCTCGAACTACGAGCTGGGCATGCTGAAACCCAACAAGAGCAACAATAGGCTGCCCCAGTCCTGAGAGGAGCACAGCTCCAAGGAATGTACGGGGCACAGCCCCTGGAAAGGTGAAGTGGTCATAGGTGCTGGAGAGACGGTCATGTACGTCTTTGGTTGGTGTTCCGTAGATGAGGATGTCGTGGACTGCCTGGATGTTGAAGGATTCCTCGACTTTGGTGTAGGGAGAAATGAGGAGGTGAGCTACTGGGATGGTGATGAGAAGACATGTCAAGAGTATATCTGAGAGGAGTTAGTTATATATTCGTAGAGTGAGATGATATACTATTACCTAGAGTCTTCATCTTGGTTGTCAGTAGAGCGAGCTACTGTAGCTTCAAGCCTGGAGAGCGGACCTCGATACTTCAACACAAAAAAGATTGAAGGATGAAAAGAAGAAATCAATAAACACTCCTCAATTGTTATTCATCCTCCAAGCAAAAACATCATTTATCCCAAATTCTATTGTTCAATGAATTGTCCAGAGCTTATTACCTCTTTAGGGGTCCTCGGATCGGATCGGTCTAACAGATCCCCCGCCGCAGAAAGTACGTACCTGACGGGCAGGGACCGTTGAAGCTTGAGGTACGTACCTAATTAAGGTAGGTGGTAGTTACACATCATCGCCAACTCTCAAGTGTCAATCAAGACAGACCCCCCTTCTCATATTCCTTTAATCCCCAGCGCGCCCTTTGTTGCCCAAAATGTGGTTCTTTGGCAGTTTTCTCTACGGTAAATAACAATCAATCAATTCTCTCGTTTTGCTTCTATAAGCGCATTCGCTAATTTCGCCTCCAGTCTGTATCCTCCTCATCAACGCCGTCGCTGTCCTTTCCGAAGATCGTTTCCTCGCGCGCAGTACGAAGTCCTCCCTAGTCGAATCTATGCGCATTCTATATCTGACACTTTCTCTTAGTCAACCTCTCTCCCGCTTCATACGACCCTGCTTTCGGCGCTGGTCCTGATGCCAGTGTCAAGGCCAAGATCATCAATCTCATCGCCAGTGTTCGAACCATCATGAGGAGTACGTTAGACGTCCACGGCCACACGGCGCGATCGCAACACGGTGCTGCTATGCTGCTTGCGACACCAGAAAACTAACGTAAACGCAGTGCCACTGATCTTTGTCAATTCCGTCATTATCCTTTACGAGCTCATACTTGGTTGATTCGAGACGCCACATACGGGGCGCAGTTATAAAAAGAGGACACGGTAGACTTTTCTAGGCATCAATGGAGTCCGGGTAATCTTGGAACTGGAGTTTTTGTTGTTGATATGAATCACGGGACGCCATGCGTGTGAGCCCTACTACTTGACATGAATACGATATGGAACGAGATAGGATGAGAGGAGAGGGTTCGTCCCCTCATGACACAGTATCGAGTCATGGTGATGTTGCATACACATGCAGTTGAAGACATTGTCTGTCTGCTCAAATCCGCCCCCTAGGCGTCTTGTCTTATTCAGAGAATACCCAACTAGCTAGACGCATCGAGGCCTCTCTAAGCCAGCTTGGGCTTCCAACTACCAATGTATATATAGTACAACTCCCACGCCCGAGGTTGTATTCCTCTGCGCTCGTCCAAAACGGAACAAGCAAAGTTCACCAGAACAGTAATAACCAAGCGTACTCTCTGCTCTTTTCCCTCGCGTTCCGTCTTCTACTTCGTGCCCTTCATAGGCACTGTTATATCCGATGCAAGGCTAAGACAAACTTGGTCTCTCTCAATGAGACCGATTGGGGCAGGAAAATTATCCCCACAAGATGCGAATGCTAAGTGCCTCTTCAGACACGCCTCGCCCCCCTTGTCGTGCTTTTATTCCATGTAATGACAACTTCGTTCAAAGTGCATGGGTATCCTGCGATCCGCCAAAACCACAAAGACCACAGTGGCATAATTAATTTGGAACCATTTCACCCCCACTCCCATATGTAAACGCTGTAAGTATGTGAATGCGTGATCGTGATAAGATTATGAAAGCATATTTGTGCTCTTTTTTCGACCTAGTCCGAAGCTAAGTCGATCCTTGAGCTTCTCGTGTTTGTCGTTTGCGTCGTCATTGGGGGTATCCAGTGATTTGTCCTTGTGAAAGAGTGAGAAACTCTTCCTTGACATCGATTTGCCGCCCCGTTTGGTCCGGTCGATAATTCCGTTGCTCTGAGGTGTTCCGTTCTCCTTCTTCCTCACTTCATCCTCTTGTGCTGCCGACTTCTTGCTTGCCTCGAGGACTCTGGCCAATTCATCATTCTCATTTCGTCGTGCCTGTATCGTTTTGTAATGGTCTTCTCTTCGTTTCTTCTCGTCAACCTTGGCCTGCTTCTCTCTCTCCTTTTCTGCCAGTTTCTCGGCCTTCTCAGCAGCCTCGCGCTCCTTCTTCTCTCGTTTCTTATCCTCCTTTGACTTGACCTCTTCCTTTTGTGCAGTGCCGCGGTTTAATCCATTGGTCGTAGTTGAGGCGGTTGCTGGAGGCGAAGGATCTGACTGGGGAACTGAAGGCATGGCTGGTGCTGTGCTGGCGTGGGCAAGATTTGCCATCGACTCCTGATGGTTGAGGGGTGACATGGGCTGCGTTGCTTGTCTCCTGAGCGGTACTGTGTCCGACTTATCCCCGTTCTCTTGTGCAAGGTTGGCCGCCTCGCTGGCGAGTTTCACCTCCTCCATGCCCTCCTTCTCTTGTTCTTCCCGCACCTTGTCAAACGTCGTTTCCTGGTAAAACAGAACATATGCGGTAGCCATTCCAGGCTTATCTCCGAAGAAGTTGCGGACAAAGTTCTTGTCCACAGGCTCAACCATCTCATCATCAAACAAAATCCATCCACGACCCGGGACCTTGATGATGGACACGTAGTGGCCATGGTAGGCATTACCACCAATATGAACCACTACCGCATAGAGCTCATACAGTCGATCCGGATCTTCGGCATTATCTGTCGTATTGAACATTCGAAGATGGTAGGGATATACAACTCTGTGGAAGAGTTTTTGCAAACGGCTGTAGTCTTCGGTATACTTGAATCGCTTCAAGTGAAGGGTCAGAACTTTAGGTAATCGCTTCACCTTCATTCTCTTTTCAGCCTCTTGAAGGCCGCCGCAGTGGTCGCAGTGGAACTTGTTCCTCTCACATAGCATCTCCTCAGCCGAGAATTTCCGTAAGCAAGATGTCACGGATGAATGCTCCTCTAGATCGATGGACAGATCAAGAAACGTCTCATCACGCTGGGAAGCAGTCTCGCAAGTCAAGCACTTGGTTTCTGATGTGAGAACGCCTTCGAAAATGTCATGAACCCAGCCTGTTGCTGGAGAACTTGACCCAGATACGTGGTTCACCATGGCCGATCCCAGAGCGTGTCCGACTGAAGTTGCTAGCCCGTTAACACCGTTAACTGGCGCTTGTAGCTGCATCTGGCGAGCCGTGCTCTCAACGCTGTTTATGACATCATTCAACACCAAACCGTAGAACTCGTGAGCGTCTTGGTGCATTGAATTCCGAAACATCTCATTGTCGCGCTTGAATATCTCAAGAAAGCGCTGTGGACTGAGGACTCCTGTATGAGTGTTGCTTTCGAGCAATGCTAAAAAGATATCCTTGAGTCCTGTAAATGTGCATTCGCTCATACCATAAGAAGTGGCGTTTTCTCGCGCCAGTTCTAGGATAGGTCCTTTGATCATGGCTTGTTTCTTCTTGTATTCGGGTGTATCAGGTTTGTCCTCTGGTCGAAGGCCGACCTGGCCAGGTAATTGTTGATTCATGGCCTGCCGTTGTTTGATTACTTGAGAAGTGCTCAGGCCCTTCTGCTTCGGCAAGTTCTCGACGGGGTCGGTGGGTGGAGGTCTGATGGTGATGGGAACCTTGGGTCGACTGCCATTTGTCTCCGGGAGCGAGGTTGGGGGATAGTTGACAACGTTATTTCGAAACGACTCGGAGTAGAAAAGAGCCTGAACGATCGAGTTACAGTAACTACACCAAGGGTCAGCTCAATCGCCTGGTCAAGTCATGGCTAACACGCTTCGTACCATGTGTTTCCAAACTGTTTCCAAGTTAGCCTGATTTCTTGAGATGGTAATGTATTGACGGTGATGAAAAGCTAAGAGGATATGCGACGGGTGTAGGTAGGACTCGACGTACATTCTCGAGACCGAAGAAGCGATCGGTACCATCGTCTCGAAGGGGACCGGCATTCTGGAGCATCTTTTCGAGCGGGGTGAGGTCGAGCATGGGCTCCTCTTTCTTCTTGGCGACAGCATCTTGTTTGTTGGATGTAGTGGTCGTGGCCTATGAAGAGAGAGCGAGAAGTATTTTGTCAGTCATGAGACGTAATCTTGGCGCAACTTGAAGCGAAGGAGAGAGAGCAGCAGCAGGTGGGACTAGGACAGTCCAATGCAAAAACGGGCGGGGAACGAGTCCAAGACATACAGTGCCAGAACCCTTTATCTTGTTGAAAAAGCCGGCCATGGCGGTATCGTGATGTCGTCAGTGGGAGCGAGCAATTCGGTAGGAAGGTCGTAGATGGGTGATCCGATCGAGGCTCGTTATCAAACGGCCGACCCGCAATGCAACAGCTGCGCGGCAGCGATGACAGTCGCAATTGGGACAAGGAACCATGCGCGGATGGCTTCGTAGCTTCAGAGTGTAATTCAAGAATCGCGCAAGGCGGGAAATGTTGAGAAATCGCAAGCCAGGTCGGTTTTAGAGTTGCCGAGTCGTGAGCGAGGAATGGAATATGGCGCTGTTGATGGCACCTGGCCCTGGCCCTGGGGAAAGCGAGGCGCGGGTGTGTGGCGTGGATACAATAGCGTCGGACGGAACCACTGTGCTGATCTAAAAGCCGAACCGAGGAGGAACCTAGAGTCTGTTGGTATTGTTGGTCTTGGCTGTAAAGAAGCTGGTGTAGTGACCAAGAGATGATTCCAAGGACACTTTGAGATGTAAAAGAGATGTAGAATGGGGAAAGCAGAGAGACAGGGCAGGCAGGTACCTACTACCTAAGGATGAGGGTGGTGTCAATAAGAGAAAGAAGAAGGAGGAGCCCGCTGTGCCCCAACATGGTAGGTGCTGTAGGATTTCCTCCAAGGGCCCTGCCCGAATCATGGATAAGATACCTACAGTACAGAACAAGTCATGATGGGAGATTCCGCAGTAATCGACCATCGGTACGTATAACGAATGCTCTTTGAAAGCCGGTCCGGATATTTCCTCTTGGACGACGTTGGCAACATGGAACGGTTGTCTCCTTGCAACTCGATTGGATTAGTCGACGCCTCCAACAACATCTGATAGGTAGCCGGAAATGCAGCTGTTGCAACTCGACTCAAACTTGACTCTCCTGCATCGAAGAACCTGGGCTCCAGCTGCGCAACCCCAGTTTACCTAGCCCCCAAATGGTCCCCTCCAACTCACTAGGCTCTCATGACGGTGCCTCTCTAGTGGATCCCCCAGAAACTGCCACCCCAGAACCAGAAAACCAGAAACAGAAGACGATAGCCAAACTCATCTCCCCGTTAGATTATGAAGTAGCGGAATAGGCAGTTCTCAGGAGTTGTCTATCCGAAGAGTGGCAGCACCTCTGCCAAGAGACCCTGGTCACATAAGAATAACCTCCACTCCCTTAGCCTACATAGAGTACAGATATTGACAACCGACATCATGGTCAAGGAGGGTCCCCGGCTATGGATACTGGGGTACGAAGCCTGGTTCAAGATCAAGCGTGGTGTGGACGGTTGATAGACGCCGGACGGTGGCCCCATGCCTGGGATCCATTGGCTGCTACGATAGAGCCAAACGCATCCAGGGCTAAAATGTACTGTAGGTATGTATCGACATGGATGGATATGTGGTTGAGAACAAACAGGCATCGGGTTAACCACTTGGAACGACGAGATGCTACCACGAGAGAGCAATGGACAATGACCAATATCATTGGAAGTATAAAGACCCCTCCAAAGCTCAAACATGTTTGTTTCGATAAAGATACATCCACTTCAAAAAAGGATCCAGGTCAGATTGTCAACTTCGAGATATATAGAATTCATAAGGTAGTAGGTAAGGTTCCATCGGAGGAGCACCTACCTTGACTCCTGCATCCTATCCCGTCCAATCTTCGAAAACCATTTGACGGCGAGACCGATGCAAAATACTCATTTGCCTCTAACCGCGAAAGCGAAAACTCTTCATCTTCAACCAATTTGGCATCGCTGGTGAGCAACTAAACAGCCACACCGGCAATGGTCACCGAAAACCCCTCGCACATCGCACATGTATGTGCCCGGCACGGCTTGCACTAACACGTCCCCCAACGGTTTTGTGATTCGAGAACTCTGTGGCAACCCGAGTCGATATCAACGGTACAGGTACGAGACCAAGGTAATTCGCGAGTCAAGATGGCATCGTCAAGCACTAAAATACGCTATTCCTGTTTGCTTTTGTATCTAGGTGCGGTAAATAACGAACGGCGCCATAACTTCGCTTGCAAGCCCCCGGCTCAAGATAACCTGAGAGTCCACCTACCTATGCGGTAAGATTATAGATATAGGCAAGCTAGTATATCCCCCTAAACTAAAGCTAATATATATTTTACTAAAAGTAAATTTAAAT